>CM035159.1:54993778-55193778 GCA_020205615.1 Panax quinquefolius
TATGTACCATGTATCTGGTGACTCAAGATGGGTGATGTATACTTGTTTTGGGGGCGTCACACTATCACGGCCTACTAAGACGTCAAATAGCTTCTTTGCGCTCTTCTTCCATGATACGGAACATCGTCCTACGATCCATCATATACCAAGGTAAGTCCTCAAACTGGACTGGATAGTACATAACTCGATCCTGAGCTTTGTTCATCGTAGTGTGGAACGCACAATCCATCTCCCACATCTTGACCTTCTTTGCTTGCACCTTTTCCTCGGCTACATCTGCACGCTGGGAAGCCTCCTCATAAGCATCTTTAGCCCTTGCTCTCTTGGCGGACTCTTCTTTCAGATCATCCTTCAGCTTCGCAACCTCTGCCATCAGCTACTTATTGTCTCCCTTTAAGTGGAATAATTTCCACTCCACATTTCCAAGACGTATATTAAGACCTCGGATTTCCTCATTTTCTGATCTATAGTGGTCTGACGTTCATCTTCCAGCTTCTCTAACTCTCTGACTCTATCCGGAAGCTCAATGTTATGGTCATATACCTCGTCATACATCTGAGCTGCAATAGTGTTCGGTGGGAACTCATCTTCCTCCTCTTCCTCCTCAGGGTCCTCCTCTGGATCAGACTTAGGCTCATGCTCCTGACCAACAACAGTGATCAACAGAGATGGCACTTTCTATACCAACTGCTCCTAGACGACATGAATGTCTCAGGGCTCCTCCTCTCTAGGCACTCGGGGTTCTTCCTCCCCAGCTCGACTAGATCCTCCAACATCCGACATCCAGACAACATAGTTTTTAAGTTTTAGTTATTAATCGATGTTAGTTCCCTGAGGCACAATAGTTATCTAGAAGGGGGGGGGGGGGTTTAATAGATATTTTTTATAAAACTTCTTTTAAACAAAATGCTTATTAGTTTTGATAATGATTTAAACACAACGGAATTAAGATTTGTTTATTTTCCCTACAAGATATAATTACTTAATAGGAGTAAAGAAGTTATGGCGGATATAGCAGTTATGATAAGAATATAGGGGACACAGAGATTTTAAGTGGTTCAGAGTATTCAAAGCTCCTAGTCCACTCTTCTACTCCTTGAGTAAGAAATCCACTAAGGATATCTTTACAACTTCTGAATCTCACAGATTCCTTCAAGACCAGCAGTCATGGAACTTCTTAGTTCACTATTGAACTCTTCAAGTCCAGTAGACTTGGTGCTTCTCAGTTCACTTAGAACTCTTCAAGTCCTTCTGACTTGTAACTTCTTCCTTCACTTGATGGTAGTTGGGTTCTTCAATGGTTCTACTCAGTTTTTGTTAAGCTAGAGTTCGAAAGAATTGAGTAGCTGAGCAAGCTTTCTTTTTCAGATCGTAGAGTTAAGCATTGAGTGTTCTTCAGCGTTTTTGTTCAGTACTTGATTGATCCCTTTCATCTGCTGAAGCTTTGTATATATGATGTCTTTGAAATGTATCCGTTGAAGACATCCGTTGAAGCATTAAATGCATTTGACATTTCTGAGCTTTGATGCAGACTTTTTGCATAACTTCGATTAGCGAGGCCATTGCCCATCGACACGAGAGATCGTTGTTTCACCTAACACCTGAAAAGGTGTTTTCTGCTGAGCCAGAGTACTTTCCTCAGCTTCTTCAATACGTTTCTTTGTTATATACTAAGGATGACTGTTGTGTCATTGGGATTCCCGAGGTCATCAACGTCTATAGTTCATTCCATAATTGTTGTGATTTATCTTTAAACAAATGGACGAGGCTCGATGCTTCTGACACAGACAGATGAAGCTCTACGATTCTGATCATGGTGTCTTGCCACCTTGGTGCTTGATCTGATGCTACTAAACTAGAACACTATAATTTCTCTTAAGTACTGGTACACTACGATCTTTACTTGCTTGACTTGTAGACTCTATGCTTCCGAGAGCACTCTACGACCTCTGATTTAGCTCGAAAAGCATTAGGACTACTATACGACTTCGGAGAGGCCCTTCAAAGAAGATATACTACGATCCTCGATGCTCTACTGAGTCTGCCTTGTCTTCTGCAATCTCTTGATCATCTTGATAGACTACGATTCAGTTGAAGCCTATCTATTACATCTCAAGATATAGATCAACCTAACAGCTTTGATCTTTTCTTCTATATCAATATACATATCAAATTAAATAATTAATAATTTGCATAAAGGTTTGGCTTTGATACCACTGTTAGGTTTGTAATATTCATGTGCGCAATCAAATTACATAAAAATAATGCGGAAGCGTGTAAAATCAGAGTTTAAAAATTTACAAACCATATACCCGGATCACCCTTTATGCATAATTATTAATTAAACGAAAAGATAAAGAATAAATCATACCCTTGAAGATCGAGCTTCCTCAGGTACAAGTTCACCTCCAAATCCTTTCGCGTTCAATCTTGAATCCACCGGGTTTGGTTCCTTCCTTTGATCAACGTTAGCCACCCATATGTTTTGCCTCTAGAGGTGATCCACCAAGGAAGAAGAAAATTCAAGAAGAAGGGGTATTGGCTCAAACCCTAGTTTTTCTATCTCTATAGAAAGGGTGTACTCTCCCAACAATTGGAATTATGTCGTATTAAAAGTCAACAACCCCCACCACCCATAATAAGACTCCTCTTATTTATTGATGTGGGCAACCCTCCTTAACAATTAAGGAATTGGGTTTTATTTAATTAATTAAATTCTTTTAATTAATTAAGCTCCCTAATCTTATTAGGGATAATTAATTAAACTCTTTTAATTAATTTAACCTCCTAATCTTATTAGGAATAAATGAGAGTACTTATATTAAATTAATTCCTAAACTCTTTTAGAAATTAAAATAATAATAATTGTAATAATATTAATAAGACTCCTCTTATTAATTTATATTTAATATTTCTAAAATATTAAATAATAAATATTAAGCTATTTAATTTATTCTATCACCATAGATTAAATTAAATATACATAACATATTATTACGATTATGCCATTAACTTCTTAAATAATTATTCTTCCTTTTATGGTGTGACCCTTTAGGTTCTCCATATTAAACCGGTTGTGAATAAATCAATTAGAACAATTCTAATCTTATTTAAATAAATAAATTAAACAATTAATTTATTTAAATAAATAATATTTATTCTACAATAGGGATAAGCCTCCCTAGCGATCAACGACTTTCCGGATAATATAGATTTCAACATTAATCATAAAAGAACCTTTGAGTAAATAGTTACCGCATAATTCAATCCTTCCACCATACAATGTCCCAATTAAATATAAGACATGGAATTACTTGTCAAGTCTTATTTTATTTAATTATATGTATTTCGACTCTTAAATGCACAACACCAAATAATGCAAATTAGAAACTCCTTTCTAATTTCATTACTCGCCTTAACCAAGGACTACTTTGGGTTGTCATTTATCGAATCACATAGGATATTTCTCTTCTTTTATTAGAAGTGGTAGATTCTTTATTGATCATACATTATCTCCATGTACAACTTATTATACCCAAGCATACCCTTTGATATACCCTAAGGGTCTTAAGGAATAAGTCAAAGTATAACTCATCATACACAAGATACTATGATGATCTCAAGTCCAAGGATTACTTGTACTACTATCACTACTGAGAATTCCTATCGACAGAAAAATAAAACTCCATTAGGTATTCCTTAGCGAGCCACGTTCAATTGAACTTATTCTCTAATAAGCACCTACATACTTGCTTTAGTGTCTCCACACAAATGATCATGAGATCAATCATCCTCATCCAATGAAGCAAGCAACATATGTACCAATCTATCCTGGATTCACTAATCCCCAATTTAGTAATCCAACGATTGGGAACTATTTTAGTTTTAAGCTTTCAAAGAATTTAGATCTCATTAGAATGATCATCATCATTATTCTAAAAGCATTGCTTAAAACTATGGGTTTATCACATATTATAAAACAGCATCATGTAGATAATTAAAAGCCTTTAATAAATTAATACTTTTTATTAATAAATGAATAAGATTGTTACAAAGTATATGCTTTATCATCAAACATGATTGGCTTGTGTGCATACTACTTTCAAATACATCAAATGCGGAAACATCATAAACAAATAAGTCTTAAACATCACATCATAAGCCTTAACATAATAGTTCTCAAATAATAATAACAAGTCTTCATCACTTGCTTGCTTTGCCTTTGCCCTTACTTGTGAATGGCTCATCAACTCTTTCAATCTTAGTTGCAATGTTATTATGCAAGAGTGAGCAACAATTTCCCACAAGTTTAACAATAGAATAATAATAACATGCAAATAAATAATGGATACTGAACCAAAAGAAGTCTCGGCTTTCGAATCAAGATTAGAATAGGAATCAAAAGTACTTCTGAGGGTCACAAGACCATGAACTATGTCCCAGGTTATCAAGTATTTCTACTTTAAACCTTTAACAGTCGTAAGACTATATGGACCTAGCTTCTCATACTTAGGGGGATCAGCCTTATGTACCATATATGTGTACAACATCTTAACGCTACCGCCTAATATAATCCCCTGTAGCAGGGTTATTCATCTCAGCTTTGACATTAGAGTCCACAATAAATGAAGTTTGGTTTGGATTGAACTCAAGGGTAATTTAGAGTTCAATAATCATCAACTAAGGATTAGTTGAATCAATGAGGATTTAATAATCATTCACGAGTTCGTTAACAACGTAATATTATAAAGGGATACAATAGCAATGATAGAATACCGTTAATTCATAAGTGGATAGGATTCATATATCAAGTCATGGTTTTATTAAGGAATAGTAGGCTTAACCAAAACATAGGTATTGAATAGTATAAGAAACCTTACTTGAATAATAATAAGCTAAGGTTAAACTTGCTTAATAAAGTAGAGTCTGAAAAGCTTGTACAACTTTAATCAAGTTAGAGATAAGGAACTTGCTCAATGATGATATAATATAAAATAACAATTTGCTCAATGTAGAATTAGGGTTTAGAATCTTGCTCAAAATAAGAGTAAGGTTCAGAAACTTGCCTCAAGATATAATAAATTAATAGGAATAAATCAGTTATGACAGTTATAGCAGTTATGATAAGAATATAGGGGACACGGAGATTTTAAGTGGTTCAGAGCATTCAAAGCTCCTAGTCCACTCTTCTACTCCTTGAGTAGGAAATCTACTAGGGATATCTTTACAACTTCTGAATCTCACAGATTCCTTCAAGACCAGCAATCTTGGAACTTCTTAGTTGACTATTGAACTCTTCAAGTCCAGTAGACTTGGTGCTTCTCAGTTCACTTAGAAATCTTCAAGTCCTTCTGACTTGGAACTTCTTCCTTCACTTGATGGTAGTTGAGTTCTTGAATGGTGCTACTCAGTTACTGTTAAGTTTGAGTTCAAAAGAACTGAGTAGCTGAGCAAGCTTTCTTTTTCAGATCATAGAGTTGAGCATTGAATGTTCTTCAAGGTTTTTGTTTAGTACTTGTTTGATCCCTTTCATCTGCTGAAGCTTTGTATATATGATGTCTTTGAAATGTATCCGTTGAAGCATTAAATGCATTTGACATTTTTGAGCTTTGATGGAGACTTTTTGCACAACTTCGATTAAGCGGTATCGCCCACCGACACGCAGATTTGTTTGTTTCACCTAACACCTGAAAAGGTGTTTTCTGCTGAGCCAGAGTACTTTCCTTAGCTTCTTCAATACGTTTCTTTGTTATATACTAAGGATGATTGTTGTGTCATTGGGACTCCCGAGGTCTTCAACGTCTATAGCTCATTCCATATTTGTTGTGATTTATCTTTAAACAAATGGACGAGGCTCGATGCTTCTAACACAGAAAGATGAAGCTCTACGATTCTGATCATGGTGTCTTGCCACCTTGGTGCTTGATCTGATGTTGCTAAACAAGAACACTACGATTTCTCTTAAGTACTGGTACACTACGATCTTTACTTGCTTGACTTGCAGACTCTATGCTTTCGAGAGCACTCTACGACTTCTAATTTGGCTCGACAAGCGTTAGGACTACTCTACGACTTCGGAGAGGCCCTTCAAAGAAGATATACTACGATCCTCGATGCTCTACGATTCTGAATTGTCTTCTGCAATCTCTTGATCATCTTGATAGACTAGTATTCAGTTAGAGCCTATCTATTATATCTCAAGATATAGATCAACTTAACAGCTTTGATCTTTTCTTTTATACATTCATTTATAGAATGATAAACATTAAAGTATAGATCAACCTAACAAATTTGATCTATCACTAAGTCCTTGTACATATGTTCCTTTGAAGGACTTTACATATAATCATGACTATTAACTTTCAACATCAAATTTTAAATAGGCAATCTCCCAACAATCTCCCCCTATTTGATGTTGACATAACCAAGGAGATTTGTATCATGATTATTAATTTCTAGATGCAGTTGCTAGAAAGTAAATATGACTTAGTGTTTCAGTGAGCAGCTGAAACCTCTAGAGAATAAGCATGAATTTATTGATGTTTGTAAAGACAGATATTACAATTAAGCTTAGTTACATTAGTAAGAAATGAGTTTCAACTTATCTCTATTTCTTCTGCCTTTTGTTCCTTGGAGGATTTACATACTCCTGAGCTCTTCTTCTCCTGCTGACTTCATCTCTCCATGCTATATCTTCCATCTCACTTTGACTTAGCCTTGGCGAATGTTCGTGTTTATTCATGAATGCAGGATCTCTAATTGGCATTCTTAGGCATGTGGTGGTCACCTCTTGTGAGCTTGGAGAAGGCCTTTGACTCCTTAGTGGTCGTGCCATGAGAATTTTTTTTTGTTCAGGTCGTGGAGTCTGATGGCGAGATTGTCTTGCAGGAGAACTTCTTGAGATGTGAGCAATTTTACCTTTGCCTTTGCCTCCTTTTGCCTTTTCCTTTGTCACCTCCTTCCCCTTTATTCTCCCCCTTTATGTCAGCATCAATGGTTCGAATATCTTCAGATAGGTGAGTCATGCCTTGTACTAGTTCGTTGAGTTAAGTCTGGGATTGAAAAATGTTTGCACGATTTTCCTGAATTAGAGAGTTAGTTTGAGCTTCTCTATTTTGCAGAATGGCCAAGACATTTTCTATTTATTACATTTGACCCATGGAGAATGCTTGGAATTCTTTCATTTGGGTCTTTAGACTCGTGAGATTTTCCATCAGAAGTTTCTTTTGGGATTCTTGAGTATTTTGTAAAATAAGAACAGCATCCCTGTGCTTCTTGGAAGCTAGAAAGTGGATTTGATCCCTCTCATTGATACTCTGAATCATCTCTTTTATTATCTCCCTAAGCTTCTTTGTCAGTTCAGAACTTAGGTTGCTTGGGAGAGTATTGGCAGCATCAATCAAATGAGTTAGCCTCATATAAACAAGTTCGGAGTGAACTTCAAGATCTTCTTGTATTTCCTTGGTCACTTTCTTAGTTGCTTCTAACAACTCCGTTTTGGTAGGGAGATCAGATATAAGTTCAAGGAGTTGCGGATTATTTGGAGGAGAGGCTCTTGAATGTTGACCTTTCATTTGGTAGAGAGCAAGATCAAGACTGAAATAGTCGTTGGTTGAGGAAGATGGTATGTTTGATGGAGGGGTAGGTGTGTGAGGTTGAGCTTCAAAAGGGATTGAGTCTATGATCTTAACAGGTGACTCGACGACTTGTGGAGGTGACTCTACGATTGGATGTGGCTCAATATCGTAGAGGGAGAGATGCTAGGAGATTGGATCAACACAAAGTTTGGCACATTTGGTTCATCGATTCATTGAATGTTGGGATTACAGAACTAGAAAATTGATTGATTGGATGAAGTATCACTTCCAACCACCTTGGTGATTCATAGAATTGATTGAAAAATGATGGTGGACAGTGATTTACCCTAAAAGAGATAGGAATAGTTTGTACCTCATGCCCATATTCTGAAGAGGGGTTTTTGGTGATCCATTTTTAAGCAAAGTTGATTTTGCCTGGGAATCCATGAGCTAGCACCGAAATTATTGGATAGGCTTTGAAGGTTCAGAACATGTGATCCCAGGAGTTGAGGATTTGGGCTCTGTGAAATGGCATCATAGGTAGATAGGAGAACAGTTGATTGTAGTTAGCTCTCCTATGTCCATCATAGCCCACAACAATGATTTCAACTTCGTCATCCTCTTCTTCTTCTCTGTCTTTATTTGAAATTTCCACCACATCAATTATCTCCACTTGATTTCTTTGCTCTTCTTCTCTTTCATCCTCCATAACTTCAATCCTTTCCATTTCTACAATTTCTGAAACTGGGATCTCTTGAGGGACTGAGGAAGATTCATGATGATCTCTTGGCAATTCCTCCTCAGCTGTAGCTTTATCTGACATAGGGACTTCGTGAGGCTCCCCCTCAACTTGATCATCCATTTGAATTTCAAGCAGCTCCCCCTCAGTTGGAGCATTCTCTAGGGTAAGAACTTCAGGAAGCTCCCCCTCAACTTGACATGTATTCTCCTTACTAGCTTCGGGTAGTCCCTTCTCTGCAGCTATCCTTTTATCTTCCTCCTTTAATGCTTTTTCATTGACAAGAATGTATTTTTTGACAAGTTTTCTTTTTGACTTCCTAGGCCGAGCCACATCCTCAGCACTGTCTTCAGCTTCAGCTCTGAAAGGTTGATCAGACTAAGAAGCTATTGCAACATCCTCTTCAGGAGTGGTGTCTAATCTGGATTCTACGATCGGTAGAGACTCTACGATCGAAGAGAAAGAGGTCTTCTTAGACTTATGACTCCGCTTTCCTTTCTTGAGCAGCTAAAGGATGGTAGCTCTGTCTTCTTCTTCCTCAGATTGTTGTTCTTTTCTTTTCAATTTCTTCAGAGTTTCAGTGCCTGAACTCTCTTGAGGTGCCTCAGTAGTCGAGCCTTGAGGCTCCTCTACCATTTGAGCCTTCATTTTTCTTTTACACTTTCTTTTTCTGATTAAAGCAATGGTTTCTTCCTTGTTGATTTCTTCTTCTTCTTTTTCAGTTTCCTTTACCACAGACGTGTTTCCTGGTACTCTGGACTCCTTCACATCACTAGTTCTTCCACTGGATTCAGATATCATACTGACATTTTCAGCTGGATTTCTTTTCCAGTTTTCAAATAGTTGTTGAGTCATCTTCCTGTTGGGATTGATTGATTCTCCTTCATTATCCCCAATTTTGTCACCCATTGCAGATTGCAAGATGATGCTTATAAATCGCTCGTAGAGCATCTTGCCAGATCTCTTTGATTTCTTTGGACTGAGTATCCATTTTCCAATCCAGTCGATGAGTAGGGCTCCAAAGTTAAGTTGGATTCCATAGCAGATTGTTGTTATAAGCTTCAGTTGTACTTCATTCACTGAGTCGTGGCCAGAGCTTTTGCAACATATGTACTTTCCAACAATGTCAGCCAAAAACTCATATTTTTGGGAAAACTCCTTTTTCTTGTACCCCTTGATAGTCTGATTCATTTTGTGATGCATCTTCTTCTGTCCATCATGGAAATCGATGACCTCTATCGATATGAGTCCCTTTAACTTGAAGCCTAGGGCCAGATTTATGTCTTCAGCCTTGAGCTTGAGTTGTACTCCCCTGACTCATGTGGTGATGATGTTGTTCTCAAAAACTCCATTGCTATAAAATTCCTTTATTAGCTTTGGGTAGATCCATGTGCTGGTGCCCAGAGCCTCCTCAAGACCAGCTTTCTTTACCAGAGACAGAATCTTGTGGAATTGAGAGTCAATTGTCTTGAACTCGTCGACACAGAGTCGGTAACCAGTGATAATACTTGAAGCCGCCATTGATTTCTTTACATTGGACTTGATTGAGCTTTTTGGAAGGTTAGGGTTTCTGCTTGTAGAGAGAGAGAAATAAGTTGTTTGAACTTCTGAGGTGATTTTTCAAAAAGCCCTTTTTAAACTATACTTGTAACTTCCCTCCACTCGATCTGTGTAGTGGGACATGTGTCTAGTTCTGTTTGGCTCCACGATTTTAACTTGTGTGGAAAATACTAATTTGCCTTTAGCTCCTCCTGGGATAGTGTAGTCTTTGGGAGCTACGATCGTCGAGGTAGCATTACGGTCGTTGAGGTTGTCATTGTGATCGTTGAGTCCACTGCTGAATCTGCTCTACTAACATTATCTGCTATGTTCCTTGTGATGAACTTTGACTTAGCATTTCTTCCGAGTTAACGTAGCTCGGGAAGGGCCAACCTCTTAGAATGAACTAAGGATTAGGTTTGTCCCTGAGGTGCTTAATAGAGAGATTGCCTGGATTTGTTGGAACTTTTGTCATCACAGGATGCTTCTTTGTCATGTTGAGGAAGCTCTACGATTGTGGTCTTTCATGTCATTGCAACTCTACGATCATGGACTTTCTTTGGTTATGTCTATGATTTTGATCATAGCCTTTATGTCTGCATGGTTAGCACAAACTAGAGCATAGATTTTATGGTTATAGATTTAGCATGCCTAGCTCACTTATTAATTTATTAAATCTAGATTCTTCTAGAGGCTTTGTAAAGACATCAGCAAGTTGATTTTCAGTAGGGATGTATTGTAAAGATATGGTTCCATTTTGAACATGATCCCTAATAAAATGATATCTTATTTCTATATGCTTAGTCCTAGAATGCATGACAGGATTGTGTGTTATTGTTATGGCACTTGTGTTATCACAATGAACATGTATAGATTTGAAATCAAACCCATAATCTGCTAGTTGATTTTTCATCCATAAGATTTGAGCACAACAGCTGCCAGCAGCAATATATTCAGCTTTTGTTGTTGATGTAGATACTGAGTTATTCTTCTTGCTAAACCAGGATACAAGTCTGTTTCCCAGGAGCTGACAGGTGCCACTAGTACTTTTTTTATCTATTTTACAGCCTAAAAAATCAGCATCTGTATATCCTGTCAGTTCAAAAGAGGACTCCTTGGGATACCAAAGCCCCAAGTGAGGTGTGCCTTTGAGGTACCTGAAAATCCTTTTTACAGCAGTTAAGTGTGATTCCTTAGGATTAGCTTGAAATCTAGCATATATGCATGTTGTAAACATTATGTCTGGTCTACTGGAAGTTAGATATAGAAGAGAGCCTATCATACCTCTGTATTGAGTTATATCAATACTTTTACCTTTTTTATCTTTGTCAAGCTTGGTTGCTGGAGCAATTGGGGTTTTCATGGGAGAGGTTGATTCCATGCCATACTTTTTAAGTAAGTCTTTAATGTATTTGGCTTGGTTTATGAAGATTCCTTCATCAATCTACTTTACTTGTAATCCAAGAAAGAAGTTCAGCTCACCCATCATGCTCATTTCGAACTTGCTCTGCATAAGCTTGGCAAATCTCTTACACAATTTTTCATCAATAGAGCCAAAGATAATGTCATCAACATATATTTGAACTAATAAGACTTTGTCTTTATGCTTTCTAAGAAATAATGCGGTATCTACTCTACCTCTAGGGAACCCATTTTTAATAAGAAAATTAGTTAATGTTTAATATCATGCTCTAGGTGCTTGTTTAAGACCATATAAGGGTTTGTCTAATCTATAGACATAATTAGAAAGAGTTGGATTTATGAAATCTGGAGTTTGTTCCACATATACTTCTTCTTGAAGTTCACCATTCAGGAATGCACTTTTGACATCCATCTAAAAGACTTTGAATTTCATGTGAGCAAAGAAAAGCAAGAAATATTACGATGGCTTTCTAATTTGCGCAACAAAGCAAAGGTCTCATCGTGAGTCAATGCCTTCTTCTTGAGAGTAACCTTTGGCCACTAGTCTTGCCTTATTCCTTGTTATTACTCCATCTTCATCCGTCTTGTTCCTGAAGACCCACTTGGTGCCAATGACAGGATGACTCTTTGGTCTTGGAACTAATCTCCAAACTTTGCTTCTTTCAAATTTAGTTCTAGTTCTTCTGCATGGCTTCTATCCAATTTGGAGTCTTCCATAGTATCTTCTATCTTCTTGGGTTCCATTTGTAACAGAAAGCTCAGATAAAAACACTCATTTTGGGTGGCGGGTCTTGTTTTGACTCTTGCATTTGGGTCTCTAGTGATTAAGTCTTGAGTGTGATCTCTTTTCCATCTATTTCCTGTTGGAATATTTGTCCTGATGCCTTCTTGTTTGAGACCTTCAAGATCAATTTCAGCTTCTTGATGTGGAGGTTCGTTGTCTTGCGTAGTTCTCTCTACGATCTCCTCTTCTTGCTCGACGATTTCACTTTCTCGGATTTTCTACGACGATCGTGGATCGCCATGTGATTGTCAATTATCAATCTCACGTAGTTAAAGTTTAATTACTCAATAATTTTCATAAAGAGTTACCGCTCAACATTTTACTTACTTATCCAATAACGGGTCATATTATATTTATAATATTATTAGATCGATCATAGCATGTAATTCGGCGCAGTGAGAAATCCTTATCGGAAAGCCCCTCTTTCACGAGGCGGCTTTGCTTGTCATAATGATAAAGAAATATTTATTTTATGTGGATATAAATGATGGATTTATTTATGTGGTTATAAATGAAGAAATTATTGTTGAGGTGTTTATCAATATTTTATCTGATCGGATTGGAGGTATTAAAAAATCAAATCGGGGGTTTTGGGATATATTATGGGGTTATAATTTTAATCCGTATTGGTTGGATTGTGGTAATTTTTGGGTATATTATACATACATAAGTTGAGTATATGTCCATTTGGAACCATTAAAAAATGCAAGAATGATTTGTTGTGAATTTTAAGGGAGGTTGGATTCGAAATTAGGTTTATAATTGATTTTGGTGGAAAATTCTGTGAATTGAGTGGGCCCCACTGTGGTTGGTGAAAAATGTGCTGAATTTATTTCAAAATGTGGTTGGGTGGCAATAGTAGCGTTAGCCATCGGTAAAGGTCAAAGTCTGCCTTCGTGGAATAACATTTATCTTGGCGTATTTTGTGAGTATTTAGATACTTTGAGAGTTCTTTACATTGAAGTTTCATTCGGCATCACTTTTATTATTTTTTTCAGTAATGATATTATTTCTTGATATCATTGCTCTTTGAAATATTGATCAAGGTTTTATCAAATTTGGAACTTTTTCATGTCAAGTTACTATTCATGAGTTCTTATTCACGAGTTACTATTCATGGTTACTATTCTACGGTTACTGAGTACTATTAAGAGTTACTATATTCACGATATCGGCCTTATTCACGTATCTAGCATTATTCCGTGCATCTCGGAACTATTCACCGGTGTAAAATTTCTTCTTTTAGTCTAAATATATCTATTCGATACTAGCTTTGATTGTATCCATGTTTTTGATCATTCTTGAATTTTACACCACTATGATTATTTTTTGAGGTATTGTTGGACATGGATAAAACAAAGTACTTAATCATTAATCCTTAATCCTTGTCATTTTTGTTTCAATCGGATTCGTTCTTTAAAAATATTTTTCATCATCCTCGGTCTTAAATGATGATATTATTGAATATCTTCGCCCCAGAGTGCAAAGATGAATGATTTCAAGAATATCATATCAAAGAAACATGTGTTTAAATAGAATACGACCAATTTCAAAAGATGAGCAAGGTGAATAAAGGATGAACATGACCGATGAATATCTTTCAGGCTGTAGTAGTGCAAAGATGAATATTTGATTTGAGATGAATATTGATTGATGTTCTGAGGATAAAATATTGATGATGGACCCGTTAAATTCATAGATTATAGTAGATTTCATTCTCGTTAACTCTTCTATGAATTATTATTTCGGCTATATTGATCCGAAAACTTGTTATCTTATCAGTATTCTATTAAATTTTTCCTCGTTGAGACTAACGATAATTTGTCAGATATTATCTTAGTCATAATATTCTTTATTGAGCTAGTTGAGCTCACCCTTTTCTTTTTGTTCCATTCTTCTCGGGAGGCGAAATATAGCGAAATGGTGTATGTGGGTATGGAATGAAGGATTTAGAAAGGATTGTTTAGTAGTCCTCACCATTTTGTGTAAAATAATGTATCAATAAATGTGATGAGGATTTATTTGAGTATAAATATTGTCTGAAGATAATATTTGTATTTAAACTCACCAGTTTTACCGTTGTAATAATAAAGATGTAGTTGCTTTGTTCACATATACGTATTTGGCGTTGTGGAACGGGTGTTATGTATACCTATTTTGGGGCGCCACAGTTGATATCGTAGTTAGGGATACGATCTCTGGCGGAGATCGGGAATAGAACTAGGAGGGAGAGATTTAGTAAATCCTTCGCTAGTGTGTCCCTACCTAAAGCTTATTTGTTAGTTGGTCAAGATATAGATACATTATGGATATATTGATTTCCTTAATTAACCTTGTTTTATAGCAAGTGATTTGAGAATGTCAATGAGAATATTAATGCGGAGTAAATGAGACCGTGGAGATACCTGATTTAACAACGAGGAGAACGTGCAACAGTGGCAATGTTCCTCCCGTGAACAACACCATGGAGCGGATGATGAACGAGAGGATGTTTAGAAGTTTTTGCAGCTCATGCAAAATCACATTTAGGAGACTTCGTGTTCAAAATACTGGAGAAATGATAAGAATTCACGGGTTGTCACATGGCAAGGTTCAAAGAGTTGGGACCACTTTAATTTAAGGAAAGCCAGATCCGATCGACGGCGGAAACATGGGTCAAACAAATTACCAAGATATTCGATGTCTTGGGATGCACGAAGGAACAGAAGGTTCCATTCGCCACCTTTTATGTTCCGTGGCGAAGGCGGACTCTATGGTGGGAGTCTGTGAAGCGTGCTATCCATCCTAAACTTGCGATCAAAGATGTCTTGGGAGACGTTTGAGACTATTTAATGACAAATACTTCCCGAAAGTGTTCACATATGAAGGAAGTGGAGTTCATCGATTAGAAGCTAAAACAAACACGACGGTCTCAAAGACGAGGCAAAGTTTGCGGAGTTATCCGTGTTTGCACCTCATTTGGTGGAGAATGAGGAACGATGATTTACGGATGTTTCTTAGAGTTTCAAACCCTGTATACGCCAAGTATCTCATTTCATAAACTTTCTTTATTTAGATGTTGATGAAATGTGGCAATTATTAGAGCGAGATAATGAAAGATAATACGGTCACTGTACTTGAGATAGCGTCCAATGTAATAATGATAACTCATGGAGAAAAAGAAATGAATGTGGAATGGTAACTACTACGGTGGTAATCATGGTCATGAAAAGCGAAGAAGTGAGTCGGAGGAGATTTTAAAAGAGGAGATTAACAATGACTATGTGAAGACGACAGCAGTGCGAAGAATCGGTTCTAAGGAGGAGAACGACCACCGGCGTATATGCTACAAATGCGAAAAGAGGACATATCAGTCAAACCGCCCACAAGCAGATTCAAGGTATGCTATAGTTGTGGAAAGGAAGGACATATCGCCGAGATTATCAGACGGCCACGAAACCTAGTTCCTAATGAGATCGGTGACTCAAAAGATCATCCCCAGAAAAAGTCAAAGTCAACGATTCCGGGAAGAGCGTTTGTTAGGATCGTCATAATGCGAGGAACCCAAACGAGGTTGACGACTTCATCTGAATTATCGTTTGTAGTGTCTTGAGGCACTATTTTGCCCAAGTCTGTTTCAAAATGATGTGGATCGAGACTTCAACACTTAGTGTCTTTTTTGTTGAACACTCTATAAGCCTTATTTAGGCATATCAGAAAGATTCCTTCGTCGACTTGGGTTGGAACTTTGTCGAATCTTCCATTGTTGAGAAATGTAGCGTATATCGAATACATAGAAATAGTTGACATTTGGCTTTCTTCCTTTCCACAGTTCGTAGGGAGTCTTCTTAATCGTTGAGTATATAAGCGATCTGTTCTGAGTATAGCATGCAGTTGTACTTACGCTTCGTAAGTTGAGGAAGATGGGCCGCTTTGCTAGTAGAGTTCTTCCAGCCTCTATCAATGTTCTGTTCTTTCTCTCGGCTACTCCATTTTGTTGAGGGGTTTGTAGAGCTGAGAAGTTGTGACTGATGCCATTATCTATGCAGAATTTGTCCACCTCAGAGAAGTCGAATTCTCTACCATGATCACTCCTTATAGCCTTGATTTTCTCCCCTTTCTCGTTCATCACTAGTTTGAATATTTTGATTAATTGGGAGCTAGTTTCATCTTTTGAGTTTAGAAAGAACACCTATATGAATCTGGTGTAGTCATCCACTATGACCAGTGAGTATCTCTTCCCTCCAAGGCTCATTTTTGAAATTGGCCCAAATAGATCCATGTGAAGCAGCTGCAGAGGTTTGTCAATTGAGTTGACAGTTTTGCTCTTAAATAAGCTTCTAGTCTTTTTTCCAAGTTGACAGGCATTGCATGGCCTTTCTTTGATGAAGCTGAACTTGGGTAAGCCTGCTACTAGATCCTTGGAGGCCAGTTTAGACATGCTTTTGAAGTTGAGATGAGACAATCTTCTATGCCATAACCAACTCATTTCTTTTGATGCTTTTGCCAGAAAGCATATTATCTCGTCCGAGCTTAGTTGATTAAGATTAACAATATATACATTGCCTTCTCTTGTTCCAGTCAGCTTTATAGAGGATGTCTTTAGGTCTCTAACTTGACATTGACTGTTGAAAAAAGTGGCTTGATGACCCTTGTCGCAGAGTTGGCTTATGCTTAGAAGATTGTGTCGTAAACCTTCCACATAGGCTACTTTACTGAAAGATACTGCACCATTCCCAACTGAGCCATATCCTCTTGTCTTGCCAGAGCTATTGTCTCCGAAGATGACTGACGGACCTTCCTTCTCTATGTAATTAGACAGAAGGGCTTTGTTCCCTGTCATGTGCCTTGAGCATCCACTGTATAGATACCAGGTTGTGATCGTGGAGCTTGGTTCCTGTGGTAAGGTAAAACTCTCATATTGGTACCCATACTTGCATGGGTCCTACTTTGTTAGTACCCTTGGGAACCCAGATTTGCTTAATTATGGGTTTCACATTCATAGGATTATGGTAGCATATTGCAGTCTTATGACCAGTCTTATTACATACAAAACATCTAATATAATGCATACTTATGTGTGTGTGTGTGTGTGTGGATTCTTTCTCCATTTGGACTTATATCAGTTTTCAGCAATTCTTCCTTTATACTTATTCTCCTTTTTCCATGTGTCCTTGTGTTTCATGACTTGTGAAGAGTGAGGCTTAACTCTTCTGTTCCTTGCTAGTTGGTTCGTGGAGTTGATTTTACTCGACTCTATGACCTTTTGAGGTTGGAGAGCAGAGACTGAGTTACTCTTCTCTTTTCTAAAACCTAGGCCAGCATGAGATCCTTTATTCCTTGGAGCATAGGGTGGATTTGAAGAGGAGGGTTGGACTGGTTCTTCCTTCTGTGAGGATTTCACAAATGTAATGCTTCTAAAATTTGAAACATTACTAGAACTAGTTTCCTTTATCTTTTCCACATATGGTTCTGAGGTGGGTTCCCCAAAACCTAAACATGTTCTGTCAGAAGCACTTCTCTGACTGGAGATCAGGGAGTCCATGGAAGAAGAGGATTTATTCCATGTAGAGATTGTCCTATCTAGTTCCTCAATTTTAGAGGTCAGACTTGACTCTCTTTGTGCATTAAGTTCATTGGTCTGTTTTAAGAACTTATTCTTAGCTTCAAATTTACAAAGAGAGTTAGTGCTTAGAAGAGTTGTTTCCAGTTCTTCCTGAACTTTCTCTTTCTCTTTTTGAAGAAGAGAATAATCTTTGGATAGAACTCTGAACCATTTCATGTATTGATGCAGATCGGATGTTATGCAATGTAGAGCAATTCTTAAGTTATCAATGTCTACATAAGGAAAGTTAAAGTCAAATACCTCATCTATACTTACTTCAAGTATGTCAGATTTCTTCTTATCCTTTGTATGTTTGGCCATTAGACAAAGATTTGCCACTTGAGGATCTTCATCATCTCCAGATTCGGGAGTTGAGTCGTTGTCTGAGTCACTCCACGATCCTCCGGCCACAAGACCTTTATCTTTCTTCTGGAGCCTCTTGTTGCCTTTGAATTCTTTCTTTGAATTTGATCTTTTCTTGAGTTCTTCTCTGAGAGGCTTGTTGCAGTTTGCAATGAAATGGCCAGGCTTTTTGCAGTTGTAGCATAAGTCGTATATTTGCTCCTGACTGTTATAGTTGTTGATTTTCTTAGGTTTATTGATTCTGCCTTGACGCATGAACCTTCCGAGTCTTCTTACCAGCATAGCAAAGTCCTCATTATCATCTTCATCATAGTCAAATTCATTTTCAGTGTTGGCTTTGGAGATGTTATCTGTTGCTTTGAGAGCAACTCCTTTGTCGTTCTTTCTTCCTTCAGATAGAGTTTCTGCTTGTTGAGTTAGCTCCAGTTCATATGTGAGAAGGTTTCCATATAACTGTTGAACAATCATTTCATGGAGATTCTTTGACTCTCTGATGGCAGTGGTTTTGGCATCCCACTTGCTAGGTAAAGTTCTCATGAACTTTATGATTAGATCTTTATTTGGATAGATCTTTCCATAGGCTCGGAGAGAGTTGAGCAGTACATTGAATCTTTCGTAGGTGGAAGTGACATTTTCTCCTTGAACGTGTGCAAACATTTCATATTGCCGAGTCAGGAGAGATTTCTTGTTTTCTCTGACCTCTTTTGTTCCTTCATGCATGATGAGCAATGCTTCCCATACTTCCTTTGCTGTTTTGCTTTTGACCACATTCTCAACAGGTCATCTTCTAAAGATTGAAATAAAATGTTCTTGGCCTTTTTTTCGAGTTGGACAACTTTCCTTTCATTGTCAGTCCATTCTTCTTTGACCTTGATCTGAATTCTGTTTGGGTCGTCTACAATAGGAGCAAGCTTGGTAGGAATGTAGGGCCCATTTGAACAATTTCAAATAGATCTTCATCTATTGAATCCATATAGGTTTGCATACGAACTTTCCAGTTGGCGAATTTATCTTTGTTACACATAGGTGGCTTGCTGCCTCCTCCAGTCTTTGATTCGCTTATCAGATGTGCCATTGGATCTACTTAAGCTTTGTAGGCTATTTGATAGAACCTGTTTTGATACCAATTGTTATTTCTCAAAGGCACAATAGTTATCTAGAAGGGGGGGGGGGGTTGAATAGATATTTTTTTTTTTTTTAAACAAAATGCTTATTAGTTTTTATAATGATTTAAACACAACGAAATTAAGATTTGTTTGTTTTCCCTTCAAGATATAATGACTTAATAGGAGTAAAGCAGTTATGGCAGTTATAGCAGTTATGACAAGAATATAGGGGACACAGAGATTTTAAGTGGTTCAGAGCATTCAAAGCTCCTAGTCCACTCTTCTACTCCTTGAGTAGGAAATCTACTAAGGATATCTTTACAACTTCTAAATCTCACAGATTCCTTCAAGACCAGCAGTCTTGGAACTTCTTAGTTCACTATTGAACTCTTCAAGTCCAGCAGACTTGGTGCTTCTCAGTTCACTTAGAACTCTTCAAGTCCTTCTGACTTGGAACTTCTTCCTTCACTTGATGGTAGTTGGGTTCTTGAATGGTGCTACTCAGTTGATGTTAAGCTTGAGTTCGAAAGAATTGAGTAGCTGAGCAAGTTTTCTTTTTTAGATCGTAGAGTTGAGCGTTGAGTGTTCTTCAGCGTTTTTGTTCAGTACTTGTTTGATCCCTTTCATCTGCAGAAGCTTTGTATATATGATGTCTTTGAAATGTATCCGTTGAAGCATTAAATGCATTTGACATTTTTGAACTTTGATGGAGACTTTTTGCACAACTTCTGATTAGCAGACTGGCCCACTGACAGAGCAGACTGTTGTTTCACCTAACACCTGAAAAGGTATTTTCTGCTGAGCCAGAGTACTTTCCTTAGCTTCTTCAATACGTTTCTTTGTTATATACTAAGGATGACTGTTGTGTCATTGGGACTCCCGAGGTCATCAACGTCTATAGCTCTTAAGTACTGGTACACTACGATCTTTACTTGCTTGACTTGCAGACTCTATGCTTCCGAGAGCAGTATACGACCTCTGATTTTACTTGGCAAGCGTTAGGACTACTATACGACTTCGGAGAGGCCCTTCAAAGAAGATATACTACGATCCTCGATGCTCTACGATTCTGCCTTGTCTTCTGCAATCCCTTGATCATCTTGATAGACTACGATTCAGTTGAAGCCTATCTATTACATCTCAAGATATAGATCAACCTAACAGCTTTGATCTTTTCTTCTATACATTCATTTATAGAATGATAAACATTAAAGTACATATCAACCTAACAAATTTGATCTATCACTAAGTCCTTGTACATATGTTCCTTTGAAGGACTTTACATATAATCATGACTATTAACTTTCAACATCAAATTTTAAATATGCAATCTCCCAACAATCAATACTTGCGAGCACATAAGTATATCACATAAGCACATAACGTCTTTTATTATCTTCAATGAATTAAGGAATTCATTTCTTAGAACTCGATAAGAGTTTATGCAATGTTATTATGCAAGAGTGAGCAACAATTTCCCACAAGTTTAACAATAGAATAATAATAACATGCGAATAAACAATGGATACTGAACCAAAAGAAGTCTCGCCTTTCGAATCAAGATTGGAATAGTAATCAAAAATATATCTGAGGGTCACAAGACCATAAACTATGTCCCAGGTTATCAAGTATTTCTACTTTAAACCTTTAACAGTCGTAAGACTATATGGACCTAACTTCTCATACTTAGGGGGATCAGCCTTATGTACCATGTATGTGTACAACATCTTAACGCTATCGCGTAATATAATCCCATATTGCAGGGTTTTTCATCTCAGCTTTGACATTAGAGTCCGCAACAAATGAAGTTTGGTTTGGATTGAACTCAAGGGTAATTTAGAGTTCAATAATCATCAACTAAGGATTAGTTGAATCGATGAGGATTTAATAATCATTCACGAGTTCGTTAACAACGTAATATTATAAAGGGATACAATAGCAATGATAGAATACCGTTAATTCATAAATGGATAGGCTTCATATATCAAGTCATGGTTTTATTAAGGAATAGTAGGCTTAACCAAAACATAAGCATTGAATAGTATAAGAAACCTTGCTTTAATAATAATAAGCTAAGGTTAAACTTGCTCAATAAAGTAGAGTTTGAAAAGCTTGTACAACTATAATCAAGTTAGAGATAAGGAACTTGCTCAATGATGATATAATATAAAATAACAATTTGCCCAATGTAGAATTAGGGTTTACAATCTTACTCAAAATAAGAGTAAGATTCAGAAACTTGCCTCGTGTGTAGGCTAAACGATTACCACTAACGTTCACCACAACTCCTACAAACATACCATATGTATTCACAACATTCATTAGTTACATTAATATTAACTTTATAAGTTTAGTTCCCACTTTCAGTATAACCTGTTAACTTAGTTTAAGTTTTGCTCACTACTATAAAGCACGCATTACAATACTGAGGTCTCGAATCTTAAGTTTAAACAACATCATATTTTCTCATAGACATCATGATTAGTCCTTATATAATTGAAAGTCCAATAATAATCTAAAAGGGGGGGGGGGTTGAATAGATTATTACCGATTTTAAAAATTATCTTAGGCCTTTTTGAATTTTTGAATAATTAATATGCAGTGATAGAAATTAATATGCAAGACAGTAAAAGTTCAATCACACAATGCATAGAGATTTGTCTGGTTCATAACATACATCTCGGGTATGTTGCTACGTCCAGTCTCAGGCCCCTACTTGGAACTTGAGATCCTATTACTATCAGTAATAAAAACTCCTTCAACAGGCGGAGAAGCCTTTACAAAGTTTTATAGACAAACTTTCAACTGTTTCCAACTAATCTATCTTAGACAGCAAGCTTCACACTCCCTCCTCAAGCTTAGTTGTACTTCTTTTGAGTTTAGTTCTATTCTATGATCTGGTCTTGAAACAACAGCCTCTTCCTCACCTCACAAGTGCACTAGAGACCTAACTTTCTTCTGACCTCTCTAAGACTCTGGTCTTGGTCAAAGAATTACTCGTCTTTCTCACAGGTACATAAAATAAACTAACTTTGACCTTTTCTCTTTTTACAAATGATTTTACAATAATTTGCTTCTCAAATAAGCAGATAAGAATTTAGTACAGATTGATGCTTCTCAAATAAGCAGATAGAAGGTTAAGAACAAATATTTCAGTATAAAAGTTCAAGGACTTTTATATTTAATAATAAGCTTCTTTAAAGCAGATAGAACTTTTGTTTAGATCCACTTATGCTTCTGATTAAGCAAGTATATGATATTAAAGCACTTTATAAATTATTAACAATTCTATAAAATAAAGAGTGTTTTTCTGTGGATAATATTGAATTGTTTCTTAGTTAGTCTTTACCAAGTATTATATGAATTATTTTTATGAATCAATACTTGTATAAAAGAATAAATCAAATCAAACAATATTTATCAAGTATAATCTCAGTTAAGCACAAACTGATATAACAAATATTATTTGTTTAACTCAAATAATATATAGGAATATTTTATCTATTATATGAACTTTTATAGATAATGTCACTTAGTACTATAAGGAATTGTACGGTTTGAATTCCTCTTGGTAGAGGTGTATCTCCGTAGCCTTGCAGCGTCTAAGTGTGACAAAATTTATAATTTTCACAATTGATATTTATATAAATATTTTCAATAGATCACTACGATTCTCAAATCCAGTTCGGATGACTACTCTTTTTGGAGCAGTATCTCAGTGTCATTTTGAGCTATCAAGTGTCGTATCTATTTTACGATATTTATATAAATAATATGAATAAAAGGTTACTGAAGACTATAAGGAATCGTACAGTTCGAATTCCCCTCCGTAGAGGTGTATCTCCGTAGCCTTGTGTGCCCAAGTATCCTTTTATTTGATAAATAGATGAAATATAAACATATAAAATTGTGTAGAACAATATGTATTTGTATATCTATAGATATAACACAAGTAATAAATAATTCAACAGAATTTAAACTTATGTCAATACTTGGACCAATTTTTCTCTTCAAAAATAATCAGAAGTTTTGTAGGAAGAGATATAAAATTTAGAGAGAATGTAGGCAAGGAGAGTATGATTTCTTTATACTAAATTGGTAAAAACCAAATGAATGAAATACTCCCTATTTATTGATTTTCTGAATTTGGGGCAAAATTTTAATTTTGGAAAACTGATTTTTGAATGCTCGGCTTAGATGAGGAAAATTTGAATTTAACGGACATCATCAAAAGTCATTGTACGGGGAAGAACATAGACTTTTGCCCAGGCAATATTCCACATACTTATCATTTAATGAGCATATTGAAAGCTTCTTCATTGAGCCAAGAAAAGCAAATTTAGAAATGTTTTTAAGTAATGATGCTGAACACGCACACTTAATATATATATATTTATTATTTAGGCACACACACACGTTCTCGCATATATATATATATATATATATATATATATATATATATATATATAGATACATTTTAATATATATATATATACACTTTTATATATATAATAATTATCTTGATATATACATACTTTATTATATGTATGTTGTACTCATTTTAATACACATAATATACATTAGGTTCATAGATGTATAAATTATACTTGCTAATTTTATATTAATACTTTTGTTTATGTAATGAAATATTCTTGCCCAAGTTTGGTTTAAAAAGAAATAGGATCTCCTTGCCTTTGAATTTTATATGAATTAATTTATTTAACATTTGATATATAATTTATCAAGGTCAATAAAATTAATTCAAGTAAAAATAGAAAATAATAAAATAAATAAATAATTATATATTTATTTAAAACATAATTGATATCATCAAAATCTAAAATAAAAATATACCTATCAATCTCCCTCTTTTTGATGATGACAATTATAAAAATATTTTTAGTTTTTAAGAAAACTCCCCCTTAAACGGTGAACCCTTTTATAACAATTTAGATTCAATCATAGCAGTTAATAAAGTTCATTCGTGGCAGTTCATATATAATCCATTCATGGCAGTTCATATATAGCAGTTATATAATCATATTTTTCTTCTCCCCCTTTGTCATCATAAAAAGTGACAGGGTAAAAGAAAAGAGTGAACCTGCAGAAAATAATGTTAGAAATCCTGCAAAGAGAGTTAGTTAAAATTTATATAAGCCGAGTAATAATAAGTAGTAGTAGTAGTAGTAATAGTTAGCAGTAGTAGTAGAGGGGAGAGGGATTAAGGATTACAGGCAGCCAAATAGTTAGTTGAGTTAGTATAAAGTCAGATTTCCTCAAGATCGAGAGGAGAGAAATGAGACATATCAGGAATGTTGCCTTCAAGATCAGCTGGTGGGGGAACAGGAACAGGATCAGCTAGTGGGGGAATTGTGAAGTCAGTAGTGGTACTGACGTTGAAGGGATCCATCAACAAATTGTTGTTCTCCAAAAGCAAGCAAACCACAGATTTAATTGTATGCAAAGAGAATTGAGCATTTTCTAATTTTTCCAACATGAGAGACTAATTTTGCAACAGAAGTTGATTCATACTATTTAGGGAATCGATTTTGGTAGCCATATTGATGTTGGCTTCAATATTTTCATGATCAAGTGGTTTAAAAATGATGAGAGGTTGTGGTGGCAGATTGAGATGAGACACGATGTTGCTGGTAGGGACTAATTGAGACTAAAGATTGGACAAATGAAGATTAAAGTAGTGAAAGATATATGTAAGAAGGAGACCAAAACCAAGGCAATTGTTTTGAAAATAGTATTTAAATGAAGACAATAAGAAGTAGGCTAGATTATAGGGCATGCATTCATTTAACAGACTTTTGATGAGTTCCAGATCAAAGGGTAACATTTTTCTATCTTCCCAAACAGGCATTAAATTATTTCTTAAGATTTCGCCTAGAAATTGACACTCAGCAGTTAAAAACTCCAGACCAACTTTGCATGAATAGTCAAATAACAGAGCTAGTACCATTTGATCAGTTACCACAGACAAATTAAACTTGAATAGCATACATTCTTCGACATATATGCTAGATGGATGAAGATATGAATTAATTTGAGGTAATTCAACAGTAGATGGATGCAACTGAAGAGCATGAACAAGAAATAATTCATCTATGATGTAAGTCTGTCCTTTAATACAAGTAGTAATGGTCTTTAATAAACCAGAGGAGTCATGTGAAAACTCCATATGAGCATAAAATTCGGCCACAATACTGGGAAAAATAGACTTGTCATAAAATGAAACCAAACATTCCCACCCAACATTTTTGAAAATATCAAACAGTTTTGGAAAGCTGTGAAATGTGATCAAATTTCCTGGACATAGGTTGTGTCTCATAGACCGATATTTTGACTGGGCAGAGGGAGTAGTAAGATGAGGTACAACATTTGAAAATTGAAGTTCAGAATTTAGAGGTAGAACTTTTCTTTTGGAAGAAAAAAGATTAGACATGATAAGTATTGATGCAGGAAGGATAGGGGAAAGGATCAAACTAAGGAGAGATTGCACAAATGAATGCATACTTTTGAAATGACTGATATATATATATAGAAATGGAAAAGAAAGATGATATGCAGCAGGTAATATACACTCCAAGTAATCAAGTAAAAGCAGAAATTAATAAGTTGATGTAGGAACAAGTAATAAGATTATACAGTAACAAGGGGCAAGAAATATTGAAGTTAAACAGTAGGGTAAACACTATTTAAAAACTATCATTTAAGAAGGAACAGTGATCAGTAAAAAAAAAATCTCCACATGTCATTTGAAGAACACAGAGAATAAAAACTTTCAGTCAAACGTAACAATGATTACTAAAACCAGAAGGATGTGAAAAAAAATTTATAAAACACGGCAAGAAATTATTATTTCAGACACCAATTTTTCAAAGAAGCATGTAAAGTGCAAGATTTCAACATTTATAGCAAATCTTAGATGGAGATATCATATAGAAGCTAACGCAATGAACAACCCGGTGAATATCAGTATTCACACATTATATAAGAAACAGAAATTAATCCAGTGGACATCAGTATCCACACAAATAAGAATATACAGAGAGATATAGAAGTTATATCTGAGGTGGTATCAATAATATACCAGTTTTAGTATGCTAAGCTCTTCTTCTTACAGATTTCTTAGTGAAAGCAGCAGCGAGCCCAACAAAGATGCAGAGACATATAGATATGCATTTATAGGTAATATATATATATATATATATATATATATAATCTATAAATGCATATGTATGTATGTATACATATAAGGAGAAGCAATATGTATATATATATAAATAGTGTAGATTAAATATATATATATATATATATAAACATTTTATTATGACGGAATAAGTAAAGGTCGGCAACAATTTTGAAGAACATAAAGAAGATGATTGGTTTTAATAAAAATATTTAGTGAAAGAAAAATTAAAAAAAATTCTGAAACAAATCTGTTTAAAATAAAATGAGGTGATTTAAAAAAAATGGGTTTTTGTTTAAAATAATTGGGGTTTTAACGAAAATTTCCAGAAAGTAAAAATTGTCAACATATCTTTCCAGAGCTTACCAGTAATTACAGTGACTGTGATAAGGTAGACGAAATGGCTTGCATTGGTAAAACAAGATAGTAATAAAAAATTTATGAAAAATTTAAAGAAAAAGAAATTGATTTGAACAATAGATATGATTTTGAGTTGAAGCCCTAACATTAAAAAAAGCAACACGATTTATTTTATAAACAAAATGTATTCTGCAACGAAAATATCAGAAAACCCAAAGACGATTGTCAAGACTAAAACAGAGACGATTTTGAGTGTTTAATCAACACTGATAATCCTTAATTTTGGTGAACAAAAGAACACACACAAGTGTTCAAAAAATGTTGAATATGCATTCGCATATCCAAACAGAAAATCAGAAACCCCCAAAAAAATTGTTAAAAAATTGACAAAAAAAATTGGGTTTGACGAAGAAACCCTACCCAAAAAAAATTATATAGTTAATTTTTCAGAGGTTTAAAAAAAAATAAACAAAATGAATAGTTGCAAGTGTTCGAGAATTTTTTTAAAAAAATTGACCGAAACCCTAAGATTTTTAAGACTAGAGAAACGATTTGTTAAAAAAAAAAACTAAGAATAACACATGCATGATCCAATGACTGAGATCAATGCTTAGTCTTAATCGGACGATTTTGGGAGCGTGATCCGTGTGCGTTTGATGCTTGAATTTTATTGGTTGGATCAGTGGGACGCGGCTTGAATGAGTTGGAACATTGGATATGCATAAATATTTGATGGTGCAGATTTAATTTGTAAAAGAATATATATATATATATATATATATATATATATATATATATATATGTGTGTGTGTGTGTGTGTGTGTGTGTATATACCTTATTTTAACAATGATAAAGTAAAAAATATATATATTTAATTTAGCTTAATAGAAAATTATTAAAAATAATTATAAGTGTATATATATATATATAATAAAAAAATTGTTAAAAATTATATGTATATTTAAAAAATATCAAAAATGCATATATAGTCTATTAATAAAAATAATAAAATAGAAAATAAATTAAAGTTTTTTTAGACACAAATTAAAATAATTAAGAAGAATTATCTAGCATTCCTAACTCAATTCTTAATTTGCAGAATCTTTCTGAACTTAGTGGTTTGGTAAATATATCCGCTATATTTAATTCAGTGTCAATATGTACTAATTCAATGCTTCCGTTATTAACATGATCACGTAAAAAATGATGCCTAATATTTATATGTTTTGATCTAGCATGCAAGACTGTATTTTTTCTTAGATTTATAGTACTAGTATTATCACATAAAATTGACACTCAGTCAAATTTTAGGTTATAATCAGCAAGGATCTGTTTCATCCACAATATTTGAGCACATCATCGTGCAGCTGCAACATATTCTGCTTCGGTGGTTGAAATAGATACCGAGTTCTGTTTCTTAGAAAACCAAGAAACCAAACATCCTCCTAGGAATTGGCAAGTACCACTGGTACTTTTTTCGATCAACATGATGACCTACATAGTCAGAGTCTGAAAAGCATACTAGATTATTAAAAGGTTAATCCTTAGGATACCATAGACCCAATTCAGTGGTTCCTTTAAGATATCGAAAAATCCTTTTCACTGCGGTCATGTGAGATTCTTTAGGATCAGCTTGAAACCTGTCACATTTACAAACACTAAACATGATGTCAAGTCTACTAGCAGTTATATATAATAAACTTATGATAATTCCTCTATATTTCTTTGAGTCAACAAATTTTCCATTTTCGTCAATAATTAATTTATCAGTTGTTGACATAGGAGTGTTAAGAGGTTTTGCTAATTCTAGGCCAAATTTCCTGATCATTTCTTTACAATATTTAGACTGAGATATATGAATACCTTTTTCTCCTTGTTTGATTTGCAGTCCGAGGAAGAAGTTTATTCTCCCATCATACTCATTTAAAATTCTTTACTCATACTTTCAGAAAAATCATTGCACATAGTAATATCAATAGAGCCAAAAAATAATATCATCAACATATATTTGAATTACCAAAATATCATCATTTTTATTTTTAGTAAACAAGGTAGTATCAACAGTTCCTTGTTTAAAGCCATTTTTCAACAAAAATTTACTCAACCTTTCGTACCAGGCTCTGGGAGCCTGTTTTAACCATATAGAGCTTTATGTAATTTATAAACATATTCAGGATGATTAAAATCTTCAAATCCAGGAGGTTGTTTAACATAAACTTCATCTTCTATAACACCATTTAGGAATGCAGATTTCACATCCATTTAAAATAGTTTAAAGTTCTTATGGCATGCAAATGCTAATAACATATGAATAGATTCAATTCTAGCAACAGGAGCATATGTTTCATTATAGTCAATTCCTTCCATTTGATTATATCGTTGTGCAACTAATCTTGCTTTATTATGAATAACAGTTCCATGTTCATCAAGTTTATTACAAAATACCCATCGAGTTCCAATGATTGAAACATCCTCTGGTTGTGGGACTAATTCCAATACTTTATTTCTAGTGAATTGTTCAAGTTCGTCTTGCATAGCCATTATCCAGTCTTCATCCAGTAAAGCATCTTTTATGAATTTAGGTTCAATTTGAGACAAGAAAGATAAATGACCATCTAGATTATGTGCTTGTGATCTAGTGATAACTCCTTTTTCAATATTACCAATTGATAGGTTTTATGAAAATCAAAGTAGCAATCAAATTGCAAATTATAGCGGAAGCGAGATAAAATCAGATTTTAAAATTTTTCACAAACCAATTACCCGGATCATCCTTTATGCATATTATTAATTAAACGAAGAATAAGAAATTATGAAATCATACCCTTGTAGAAACGAGCTTCCTCAGGTACGAGTTCACCTCCTACTTCTCCGCGATCTCCTTGAATCTCCGGGTAGATTCCTTCTTTTGATTAATGTAAGCCACCCAAGTGTGTGGCCTCTATAGGTGATCCACCAAGGAAGAGGAATTTTTCAAGAAGAAGGGATTTGGCTCAAACCCTAGTTTTTCCTATCTGAATAAGAAAAAGGGGTGTACTCTCAAAATCTTTGAATTTACGTATATTAGATATCTAATATAAGACTCCTCTTATAAAGATATCATGTAACCCTATTTTAATTAAAATAAGGTATTATTTATTTAATTAAACTCTTTTAATTAAATGGGCTCCCTAATCCTATTAGGGGTAATTAATTAAACTCCTTTAACTAATTTTCTTTCCTAATCCAATTAGGAATAAATGAGAGTACTTATATTAAATTAATTCCTAAACCTTTTAGAAATTAAAATAATAATAATTGTAAAAATATTAATAAGACTCCTCTTATTAATTTATATTTAATATTTCTAAAATATTAAATAATAAATATTAAGCTATTTAATTTATTCTATCTCCATAGATTAAATTAAATATTCTTAACATATTATTACAATTATGCCATTAACTTCTTAAATAATTATTCTTCCTTTTATGGTGTGACCCTTTAGGTTCTCCATATTAAACCTAACAGAATAAATCAATTAGAACAATTCTAATCTCATTTAAATAAATAAATTAAACAAATAATTTATTTAAATAAATAATATTTATTCTACAATAGGGATAAGCCTCCCTAGCGATCAACGACTTTCCAGATAATATAGATTTCAACATTAATCATAAAAGAACCTTTGAGTAAATAGTTACCGTACAATTCAATCCTTCCACCATACAATGTCCCAATTAAATATAAGACATGGAATTACTGTCAAGTCTTATTTTATTTAATTATATGTATTTCGATTCCTAAATGAACAACTCCTAATGAATGAAAATTAGAAACTACTTTCTAATTTCATTCCACCTTGGCCAAGGATTCCCGGTTTGTCATTTATCGAATCACATAGACATTTCTCCTTTTACTAGAAGTGGTAGATTCTTTATTGATCATTCATTATCTTCATATATAACTTATTACACCCAAGCATACCCTTTGATATACTCTAAGAGTCTTAAGGAATAAGTCAAAGTGCAATTCATTATATATAAGATACTATGATGATCTCAAGTCTAAGGATCATTTGTACTACTATCACTACAGGAATTCCTATTGACAGGTAAGTAAAACTCCATTAGGTATTCCTTAGCGAGTCACGCTCAATGAACTTATTCTCCAATAAGCACCTACATACTTGCTTTAGTGTCTCCACACAAATGATCATGAGATCAATCATCCTCATCCAATGAGCAAAGAAGAACGTATGTACCCAATCTATCCTGATTCACTAATCCCCAATTTAGTAATCCAATGATTGGGAACTATTTTAGTTTTAAGCTTTCTAAGAATTTAGATCTCATTAGAATGATCATCATCATTATTCTAAAAGTGTTGCTTAAAACTATGGGTTTATCACATATTATTAAAAAAAAAGACCATGTAGATAATAAATGCCTTTAATAAATAATTCTTTTATTAATAAATAAATAAGATTGATTACACAAAGATATGCTTTATCATCATACATGATTGGCTTGTATGCATAATACTTTCAATCTCCCACTTGCACTAAAGTCAATCGCCGTGGTATCTCATACCCATCTTCTCTAAGTGACGATCAAACTGCCGCTGTGTTAACGCTTTAGTAAATGGATCTGCAATATTGTCTTGAAAGTCCACACGCCTCGTGGTGACGTCTCTCTTTCAATGATCTCTCGGATCAAATGAAATCGCCGCAACACGTGTTTGGATTTACGATGAGACCGGGGTTCCTTATCTTGCATGCAATGCTCCAATGTTGTCACGGAATAAAGGCACACCGGTCCTTTAATGCTAGGAACCACACCAAGTTCGATAATGAACTTCTTCATCCAAATGACTTCCTTTGCAACTTCACTTGCGGCTATGTACTCTGCCTCTCACATTTGAATCAAGAATTATTTGCTTGGAACTTTTCCAACTCATCGCGCCACCGCTTAAGGTAAACACATACCCGAAACGGTTCTTGTCATCTTGGTCTGCTTTGAAAACTTGAGTCTGTGAAGCCCTCTAGTTTTAATTCGGACCCCACCGTGAGACAAGAAATACATCCTTAGTTCTTCTTAAGTACTTTAGGATATTTTTCACCGCCTTCCAAAGTTCTTCTCTCGGATTCGAATGATATCTCGCTTGTTACACTAAGTGCATGAGCGACATCTGGTCTAGTACATATCATACCCATACATGATAGATCCTATTGTTTGAGCATAAGGAATCTTACTCATACTGTTTCTCTCCTCAGTGTCTTTGGGGCTTGTTTCTTGGAGAGATGTATTCCATGGCTCATCGACATGAGACCTCTTTTGGAATCTTCCATGCTAAACCTTTTTAGCATCATGTCAATGTATCGTTCCTTGGGATAAGCCAAGCATCCTATTAGATCTATCTCTATAGATCTTTATCCCCAAAATATAGGATGCTTCTCCCAAGTCCTTCATGGAGAAGTGTTTAGATAACTTGATTTTAATTGTTTGCGGATAGGAATATCATTCCCTATCGGTAATATATCATCAACATATAATACAAGGAATGAAATAGCGCTCCCACTAACCATCTTGTACACACATGGTTCATCCTCATTTTGATAAAATCAAACTTTTGATTGTCTCATCAAAACGGATGTTCCACCCACGAGAAGCTTGCTTTAATCCATAAATGGATCGTTGTAGCTTATGGACTTGATTTGTTCCAACCTTTGAAACAAATCCCTCCGGTTTGTGTCATATACACATCCTCCTCAAGTTTCCCATTGAGGAAGGCCGCTTTCACGTCCATCTGCCAGATTTACGTGAGTCACGGTAAGTCGCAATCGCAAGCAAAAAATCCGAATGGACTTGAGCATTACTCTTTGGTGAGAAGGTTTCGTCATAGTCAACTCCTTGTCTTTGTTTGAAACCTTTTGCAACCAGTCGGGCCTTATAGGTCTCTACCTTGCCGTCTGCTCCAGTCTTTCTTTTAAAGACCCATTTACACCCAATAGGCTTAATGCCTTCAGGTGGTGAGACCAAAGTCCATACTTGGTTCTCATACATGGAGTCCATCTCGGATTTCATGGCTTCTTGCCACTTCTCTGAGTCTTTACTACTCATAGCCTGTTCGTAATTCAATGGATCATCATCATCTATGATGCATACCTCATTGTCATCTTCTATGACAAGTCCATACCGTCTGGCATCTTTGGTATTCTTCCAGATTTACCGAATAGGGTGTGGTACAGAAGGAATCTCTACTTGGTTAGGTACCTCCACTTTGATCTGTAGTATTTTGTGGTTCTTGAACCTCTTCAAGATATATCTTACTCCCACGGACCCTTCAAGGATAAACTCCTTTTCCAAGAAGGCGTGTATGTTTCGCAACAAACACCTTTTGATCACTTGGATGATAGAAATAATACCCGATGTTTCTTTAGGGTATCCCACAAATCTACATTTGTCGATCTAGTCTGCAGACTTATCGCTTTCAAACTTTTTAACATAAGTTGGACAACCCCAAGTCTTAACATGCTTAAGATTTGGTTTCCTCCCCGTCCATAACTCATATAGGGGTCTTGGGGACGGATTTTGTAGGTACCTTGTTAAGTAGGTATGCAAATAGATTCTAGGGCATATCCCGGAAGGAAACCGGAAGGTCAGTAAAGCTCATCATAGATCGAACCATGTCCAACAATGTTCGATTTCTCCTTTCGAGATACACCATTCATTTTTAGGCGTCCCCGTGGAGTCCATTGTGAGATTATACCATTTTCTTTGAGACAATTGAAACTCACCACTTAAGTATTCTCCTCCTCGATCGATCAAGAATCTTAATACTCTTACCGGTTTACTTCTCAACTTCACTTCGAACTCTTTGAACTTTTCAAATGATTCGATTTGTATTTCATTAAATACACATATCCAAATCTTGAGTGGTCGCCGGTGAATGTAATAAAATAAGAATACCCTCCTCGTGCGGTCGTTGTCATAGGTCCAAATACATCTCGTATTGTACCAACGCTAACAACTCAGAACTCTTTCTCCTTTTCCACTAAAAGGAGATTTAGTCATTTTACCCATGAGACAAGATTCACAGTTGGAAATGATTCATAATCGAGATAGCTCTCTAGGAGCCCATCTTTATCTGCAACTTGGATAATCTTGTTTCATTAATATGACCGAGTCTACAAAGGCCACATGAAGGTATAATTAACATCATCTCTTTTCCTTTTATTAGTTTGTTCAATTTGAAATATATTTTCATGCAAGTCAAGTATATAAAGTCCATTTCATAAATTACCAACACCATATAAAACATTATCATTATAAATAGAACAACTGTTGTTTCTTTATTATAATATTAAAACCATCCATATCCAATACGTAGATAGAAATAATGTTTCTAATGATATTTGGAACAAAATAACAATTATTTAAATTAATGAACTTGCCCGTAGGCGTTAAACAAAATTCAATAAGTCCCTACAAATGCAGCAACCTTTTGCTCCATTTTCCACTCGTAGGACGACCTCATCCTTCTTTCGACTTTCTACTTGACAAGTCCCTCATATTATTACATATGTGAGAACCACATCCGGTATCCAATACCCAAGTAGAAGATTGACTTTCGTAAAAATTAATTTCAATCATAAACAAACCTTGATTAGGATTCAAGCTTCTCAAGCTTCTTCTCGCTTTTTTCTGCGAGATAATCCTGCGGTTCCTCTTCCAAAGACCTTAACTTATTGCAATGGAAGCAAATTCCTTTGCTCTAATGGATCGTGTTTCTTTGATCCTTCACTTTCGCCTTTCCTTAGCCTTCTTGGATTTCTTCTTTTCGAAAATACCTTGGGCCTCTTCCTTTTCTTGGAAGAATCATCCACCAATGAAGACATGGTTCTTCTTGGATGGGAAGTGACCTTCAATAGCTTTCAACATGTTAAGTAATTCGTGCAAGTCGACATCCAACTTATTCATGTGAAAATTCACAACAAATTGTGAGAAGGTGTCCGGGAGTGATCTGCAAGACTAAATCTTGACTCAACTCCCCATCCATGACGAACCCAAGTCGTCCCAAGACGCTCAATCGATTGATCATTTTTAGGACATGAGTCTCAACGGTAGTGCCCTCGGTCATCCGGAGATCGGAAGAGCTCCTTAGATATTTCATATCTAGCGATCTACTTTGCTCACCATACAACTCTCTAAGGTGCAAGAGCATAGTAGGAGCATCCATGTTTTCATGCCGACACAATCAATCTCGTTACTCATGGATGCGAGCATGATGCATTGAGCCACGGATGCATCATCTTGCCAACGCTTAAAAGTAGCAATCTCTACCTCGAGAGGTCGCTCGCAACTTTTTGCAGTATGCAGGCGAATTTAGGACATAAGAAATCTTTTCAATGAGTGAGAACAATTCTCGATTCCTTAACTAGTCCGTGTAGTTCGGTTCCTGGCCACTTTGTTAGCATCAAGTATGCTTCTGCAGTGAAATTAGTGAATGTGACATTTTCAAAATTACGCATGTAAAAAGATAATATTTTAGCAAACATTCATTTATTAATTACCAAAATAAATTAGGTCTTATTTTATATTGGTATCTCCCACTATTTTCTTCAAACTATATTACCCTCATTTATACACAGTTCGGCAAAAATCTAATTAAAGTTTTTTGCTAGTGAGAATAAGGATCTCATTTCAAATATATATAGCCTTGTGGTGACACAACAAACTATATATAAATAAATAGGTAGACAACTCCTTGTCAATTACATCAACATGTAACTCCTTATGTTTTGCCTCTTAGATTATTTTGATCAAGTGGTGGCACATCCGAATCAAAATTATCTAAGTTAAGTCCAACCTAGCACTTCCATATATTCAAAAAGAAAAATATATCCTCTTGTGGTGACACAACAAAACAATATTGTTCAATTTTCTTTATAAGCATCAAATGTGATAATTAACATCTTAAATACTTAATACTTGCCTTGTGGTGACACAACAAACTCATATTAAATATTTAATACTCTATTAATGTTATCATGCTAGAAGGCAACGCGTTCGATATTCTAAATATCTTTGAACGCTTAAGACTTAATAAAAAACTTTGAGGGATTTGTTATTATTTGTCTCATCTTGTTTAGCGCAGCATTTAAATATATATATAAAATACGCGTATATTATTAAACATGCGAAGCATGTTTGCATAATATATAATATATATAATACTAGCATGCACATATAGAATACTATATTCTACCCTTGATTGATTATGGACTTTTATTCTAGTTTGGTTCACTAGAGCCACCAAGTGAACCAAAAGGTCAAACCCTAGGGTGCAAAGAATAAACATTTAAATATAACTATTACATTTAAACCCGGGCTCCATTATAAATGGGTCTTCAAGCGCTCCTTGATCTCCGGTTCTTCAAAAAAATTCTAACTAATCCTATTACATAAACTATTTAATTTAAATAGAAACCTTGATCAGCAGTCAAGGGGAAGTACATAGGAGAGAGATAGAATTTACATCTAGAAGAAAACCAGAAAAGACGAGGTACGCAGACCCCATTTAATAAAACTCATTCATTCAAACATCCAACTAAAATAAATTCAATCATATTGGTCAAATTGTCCATAATCAATCCCATTTATTATCATACATATCATCATATGTATCAATAAATTAAATCATTCCATATATATATGAGTATCATTTAATGGGCAATTTTATGTTGCATGAAATCCAATTTCAAGATTAAAATAAACTCTTTTATTTTAATTATAAAATTATTAAAATTAATATATATATATATATAACAATTATATATATATATATAAAAGTCCTACTCTTACAAAAAAAAAAATTATATAGCTGACCTGCTTTTGTTCTTTTTAGTCAACGTGATGGCCTTGTATCCTTAAAAAAAAATAATAACCGCCCCTTGTAAATAAGAAAAAGATTGCCATGTTCGGTTTACTTTGCTAACAAATATTATATATATATATATATATATATATATATATATATATAACATAACAGCCACATGAATGTGCAAAGTAGCAGGACTCAATAACCGGATTTAAAAGCCACGTGGACAGCATTTGGAAACAAAGGATTCACACCTTGCTATGCTAACAATTTTATATAATGCGCCGAAATCCGTGTGGTTTAAAATAGCAACATTGTCCGGACTGTGGAAAAAAAAAACACAGAACAGCTTTTTTTTTTTTTTCTTTTCGAAAACAATTTTCGGCAAAAAAAAAAATTCTTTCATAAAATAATAATTTTATACAACAAATTATGCCCAATAAATTATTCTAAATGCATACCCATACATGTATGGAATCAAAATAATTAATAATTAGCATAAAGTTTGGCTCATGATACCACTGATAGGTTTTATGAAAATTAAAGTAGCAATCAAATTGCAAATTATAGCGGAAGCGAGATAAAATCAGATTTTAAAATTTTTCACAAACCAATTACCCGGATCATCCTTTATGCATATTATTAATTAAACGAAGAATAAGAAATTATGAAATCATACCCTTGTAGAAACGAGCTTCCTCAGTGCAGTTCACCTCCTACTTCTCCGATCTCCTTGAATCTCCTGTAGATTCCTTCTTTTGATTAATGTAAGCCACCCAAGTGTGTGGCCTCTATAGTGATCCACCAAGGAAGAGGAATTTTTCAAGAAGAAGGATTTGGCTCAAACCCTAGTTTTTCCTATCCTAATAAGAAAAAAGGTGTACTCTCAAAATCTTTGAATTTACGTATATTAGATATCTAATATAAGACTCCTCTTATAAAGATATCATGTAACCTATTTTAATTAAAATAAGGTATTATTTATTTAATTAAACTCTTTTAATTTAATGGGCTCCCTAATCCTATTAGGGGTAATTAATTAAACTCCTTTAACTAATTTTCTTTCCTAATCCAATTAGGAATAAATGAGAGTACTTATATTAAATTAATTCCTAAACCTTTTAGAAATTAAAATAATAATAATTGTAATAATATTAATAAGACTCTCTTATTAATTTATATTTAATATTTCTAAAATATTAAATAATAAATATTAAGCTAATTAATTTATTCTATCTCCATAGATTAAATTAAATATACTTAACATATTATTACAATTATCCCATTAACTTCTTAAATAATTATTCTTCCTTTTATGGTGTGACCCTTTAGGTTCTCCATATTAAACCTATTGTGAATAAATCAATTAGAACAATTCTAATCTCATTTAAATAAATAAATTAAACAAATAATTTATTTAAATAAATAATATTTATTCTACAATAGGGATAAGCCTCCCCTAGCGATCAACGACTTTCCGGATAATATAGATTTCAACATTAATCATAAAAGAACCTTTAAGTAAATAGTTACTGTACAATTCAATCCTTCCACCATACAATGTCCCAATTAAATATAAGACATGGAATTCTTTGTCAAGTCTTATTTTATTTAATTATATGTATTTTCGATTCCTAAATGAATAACTCCTAATGAATGCAAATTAGAAACTACTTTCTAATTTCATTCCACCTTGGCCAAGGATTCCTGGGTTGTCATTTATCGAATCACATAGGACATTTCTCCTTTTACTAGAAGTGGTAGATTCTTTATTGATCATTCATTATCTTCATATATAACTTATTACACCCAAGCATACCCTTTGATATAATCTAAGAGTCTTAAGGAATAAGTCAAAGTACAATTCATTATATATAAGATACTATGATGATCTCAAGTCTAAGGATCATTTGTACTTACTATCACTACAGAATTCCTATTGACGGTAAGTAAAACTCCATTAGGTATTCCTTAGCGAGTCACGCTCAAAGGAACTTATTCTCCAATAAGCACCTACATACTTGCTTTAGTGTCTCCACACAAATGATCATGAGATCAATCATCCTCATCCAATGAGCAAGCAACGTATGTACCAATCTATCCGGATTCACTAATCCCCAATTTAGTAATCCAATGATTGGGAACTATTTTAGTTTTAAGCTTTCTAAGAATTTAGATCTCATTAGAATGATCATCATCATTATTCTAAAAGCGTTGCTTAAAACTATGGGTTTATCACATATTATTAAAACAGCACCATGTAGTTAATAAATGTCTTTAATAAATAATTCTTTTATTAATAAATAAATAAGATTGATTACACAGTATATGCTTTATCATCATACATGATTGGCTTGTATGCATAATACTTTCAATAATAACATTTTCTATAGGATGATTTTTGATAACATGAGACTCTTTAGGTAAATCATTCAACTGAGGGTTTGGGTTTTCAAGGGGATTCTCAACAATAGGTGGAGATGCATTATCTAGTTTTGGTTCTTCCATATTTCTGAGAATATCTTCAATGACAACACCATTATCAGTCAGTTCTTTATATTTTGGAGGAGGCTGAGTTTCATCAAAAGTCACATTCATTGATTCTTCCACAACTAGACTTCTTTTGTTGAAAAATTTGCATGCTTTACTCTTAAGAGAGTATCTAAGAAATATTCCTTCATCAGATTTAGGATCAAATTTCAATAAGTGTCCTTTGGTGTTTAAAATAAAACATTTGCTCCCAAAAACACGGAAATAGTTTATTTTTGGAGTTCTTTTATAGTAGAGCTCATAGGGAGTTTTGAGCAAGACGGGTCTTAATAAAACTCTATTTAATATGTAACAAGATGTTGCCACTGCTTCAGCCCAGAAATACTTTGGAAGACGGTATTCATTTAACATGGTATTAGCCATTTCTTGCAAAGAACGATTTTTCCTTTCAACTACACCATTTGACTGAGGTGTATAAGGAGCAGAGAAGTTATGACTTATACCGTTCTCATCACAGAACATAATGAAATCATAATTGTCAAATTCTTTTCCGTGATCAGATCGAATATAAATAATAGAACTCCCCTATTGATTTTGAATCTTTTTACACAGGGTAGAAAAAGAATTGACAACCTCATTTTTAAATTTTAGAAAATCAACCCATGTAAATCATGAATAATCATCAACCAAAACTAGAATGTATACAGCACCACCCATGATATGTTTAGGGATTGGTCCAACAAGGTCCATGTGTAACAATTTTAAGGGTCGAGAGGTTGATACAGTAAATTTAGGCTTATGTGATGCATGAATTTATTTTTCTAATTCGCAAGCTTCATAGATGTGGTCTTTAAAAAAATTTAATTTAGGAAGACCACAAACATGTTCTTTAGAAGAAATGTTATTTTTAAGTTTCATATTGATGTCCTAGTCTGCGATGCCATAGCCAAGGATCCTCATTTACAGATACAAGATAAATGTTATCTAAATGAGAGTATGCATCTAAGTCACAAGTATACATGTTTTGATATCTAGGGCAAACTAAGATCAATTTACCAGTTTGATCAGAAATAGAGCAGTTATGTGTACTAAAGGATATTTTAAAACCACTATCACATAGTTGACTAATAGATAAAAGATTATACCCGAGTCCAGTAACTAACTGAACGTTGGAAATGGTTATGTGTTTATTACCAACACATCCAACTCCGATTATTTTACCTTTATTGTTATCACCGAAAGTTACCTCACCAAAGTCTGTAGCTTGCAAATTTCTTAATTTGGACTTATCTCCAGTCATATGTCTTGAGCATCCACTATCAAGATACCATTTACTTTTATTCATATCAGCTGCAAGACATACCTGTAATATATGTACTAATTTTATAGGTTGGTACCCTTTAAATTGAAGGGTCCTTAGGGTGAGTTTTCCATTTTGTATAAGGAGCATTTGAAGTTTCCTTTACAAAACTCGGCATAGGATAATCAATTTTAGTAGAAAGAAGCATTCCATGAGTAACTGGATTGTGAGAAGTATGATAATGCTGTTTGTGAAATTCTTTTCTTGTGATAGTTGGTGCAGTATATGTTCCCTTGGGAACCCAAATCATTTTTCCTTTATAGTTTCCATTTCTAGCATTGCACATATAAAAAGTGTGACCATTTCTGTTACAATATGAACATTTTGTGAAGGGGGATTTATGACTTTCATTTTCCTTAATTTTAATGTGATATAATCCTTTATCTTTTGATTCACTTGTTTCACCGGTATATCCTAAACCTTCTTTATTAAAGCTACATTTTTGTTGATTTAACATGACATCAAGATTTTCCTTTCTTTTTTGTAAATTTATAAACTATATTATTTAAATCGTCACGTTCTTTGGTTAAGTTTTCAATTATGCAATTATGATTTTCTATTTCTGACTTTAAACTTGAATTTTCATTTTTAATTTCTTCAATTACAGCTTGATCTTGTACTTGATTATCTTCATTGATTACAACAAGTGTTGAATTTTCAATTTTAAGATTTTCAATTGAGATAATAAGTGAGGAATTTTCTATTTCAAGATTTTTATTAATTTTCTTAAGTTGTGCTAATTCTTCTTTATTTTCTAAGTTTATTTCATTTAAACTTTTGTTAGTGATAATTAAATTAGCATTTTCAATTTCAAGACTTATATTTATTTTTCTTAATCTTTCTAATTCTTCTTTTCGCAGTTCATTACTTTCATATACATTACTATAAGCTTCTTGTAATTCATAGTGTTCTTCATTTATATTTTCTAGTGTGTATGAAGAAAATGAAGTAATAGGCAGTTGGTGTTCAAAATTTACCTCAGATCTTGGACATTATCTGCCATTAGGCAGAGATTTGCAATTTCTTCGATTTGCTCAGCAGTTTCTTCCTCGTCACTTAGATCCCATCCTTCTTCAGCTATAAAAACTTTGTTGTTGACTAGTTTTGGACAATCCTTCTTGAAGTGTCCAGGCTGCTTACATTCGAAACATGTGTTTGAATTTTCATTTGGATTGGTACTTCTGAAGTTATTTTTATTTGCTTTGAAATTTTCTCCTTGCGTCTTTGGTTTGAAAAATTGTTTGCCCTTGAAGTTGTTGAAGTTGTTGTTTGTTTTCGTGAAGCCTTTGCCATATTTTCTTGCTTTGCTTTGAATTACTCTTCTGAGTTGTCTGGAAAGTAGACCAACTTCATTGTTGTCTAGACTGAGAAGTTCTTCATTTAATTCTTAATCGTCACTTTCTTGATCCATCAGGAGAGCTTGAAGGCGATTCCTTTCTTTTTGAGATCTGTGTCTGATCCAGCTTTTTTAACGAATATATCGACTTTATGGGCACGAAGATTTCCAATGAGATTATCCATAGGATATGTGGTTAGATCTTACATTTCTTTTATTGCTGTAACCTTCATTTTCCAAATGGATGGAAGGGCTTTGAGAATTCTTTTGTTTTTCTCATTTGTAGTGTATGCTTTTCCCAATTGCTCTAGCTCATCAATGATTCTAGAAAACCGAGTTTCCATATCAATGATCTTTTTTCCTTCTTCAAGCTTGAAACTTTCATATTCTTAAATTAGAGCATCTTTACTGGTTTCTTTGATGTGATTGGTACCTTCATAGGTTACAATCAATTTTTCCCAAATTTCTTTGGTATTTTTACAATTACTAACTCTTTTGTATTCTTTTTCAATCAAAGCACTGGTTAGCACTTGTTCCGCTCGGGATGCAATATTCATGATCTCTTCTTCTTCAGTGGTGAATTCATATATGTCTTTCTCGACAGTCTTTTCTCCTTCATTTTTGGTTGGAATTTGTACACCTCGTTCAATGGCACACCAAATTTGATTCCTTGGGATTTGGCATAGATTTTTAATTTGTTTTTCCAGGTGGCAAAATTGGTACCATCAAATAATGGAGGTCTGAACATAGATAGTCCTTACCCGCAACCAGTAGTATTGTAGGCCATGGATCTACTCTTAGGTATGCATGTATATACTCAACAAACAAGTTAAAGAGCACTGCTTTGATACCAATTGAAAGTCCAATAATAATCTAGAAGGGGGGTTGAATAGATTATTATCAATTTTAAAAATTATCTTAGGCCTTTTTGAATAATTAATTTGCAGTGATAGAAATTAATATGCAAGACAGTAAAAATTCATTCACACAATGCACAGAGATTTATTTGGTTCACAACATACATCCCGGGTATGCTGCTACGTCCAGACTCAAGCTCCTACTTGGAACTTGAGATCCTATTACTATCAGTAATCAAAACTCCTTCAACAGGTGGAGAAGCCTTTACAAAGTTTTATAGACAAACTTTCAACTATTCCCAACTAATCTATCTTAGACAACAAGCTTCCTGCTCCCTCCTCAAGCTTAGTTGTACTTCTTTTGAGTTCAGTTCTATTCTATGATCTGGTCTTGAAACAACAGCCTCTTCCTCACCTCACAAGTGCACTAGAGACCCAACTTCATGTTGACCTCTCTAAGACTCTGGTCTTGGTCAAAGAATTACTTGTCTTTCTCATAGGTACATAAAATAAACTAACTCTGACCTTTTCTCTTTTTACAAATGAGTTTACAATAATTTGCTTCTCAAATAAGCAGATAAGAATTTAGTACAGATTGATGCTTCTCAAATAAGCAGATAGAAAGTTAAGAACAAATATTTCAGTATAAATGTTCAAGGACTTTTATATTTAATAATAAGCTTCTTTAAAGCAGATAGAACTTTTGTTTAGATCCACTTATGCTTCTGATTAAGCAAGTATATGATATTAAAGCACTTTATAAAGAATTAACAATTCTATAAAATAAAGAGTGTTTTTCTATGGATAATATTGAATTGTTTCTCAGTTAGTCTTTACCAAGTATTATATAAATTATTTTTATGAATCAATACTTGTATAAAAGAATAAATCAAATCAAACAATATTTATCAAGTATAATCTTAGTTAAGCACAAACTGATATAATAAATATTATTTGTTTAACTCAAATAATATATAGGAATATTTTATCTATTATATGAACTTTTATAGATAATGTCACTTAGTACTATAAGGAATCGTACGGTTTGAATTCCTCTTGGTAGAGGTGTATCTCCGTAGCCTTGCGGCGTCTAAGTGTGACAAAATTTATAATTTTCACAATTGATATTTATATAAATATTTTCAATAGATCACTACGATTCTCAAATCTAGTTCAGATGACTACTCTTTTTGGAGCATTATCTCAGTGTCGTTTTGAGCTATCAAGTGTCGTATCTATTTTATGATATTTATATAAATAATATCAATAAAAGGTTACTGAAGACTATAAGGAATCGTACGGTTTGAATTCCTATTCGTAGAAGTGTATCTCTGTAGCCTTGTGGCGCCCAAGTATCCTTTTATTTGATAAATAGATGAAATATAAACATATAAAATTGTGTAGAACAATATGTATTTGTATATTTATAGATATAACACAAGTAAGAAATAATTCAACAGAATTTAAACTTATGTCAATACTTGGACCAATTTTTCTCTTCAAAAATAATCAGAAGTTTTGTGGGAAAAGATATAAAATTTAGAGAGAATGTAGGCAAGGAGAGTATGATTTTCTTTTTACTAAATTAGTAAAAACCAAATGAATGAAATACTCCCTATTTGTAGATTTTCTGAAGTTGGGGCAAAATTTTAATTTTGGAAAACTGATTTTTGAATGTTCGGCTTAGATGAGGAAAATTTGAATTTAACGGACATGATCAAAAGTCATTGTACGTGGAAGAACATAGACTTTCGCCCAGGCAATATTCCACATACTTATCATTTAATGAGCATATTGAAAGCTTCGGTCAAAGCCAAGAAAAACAACTAGAAATGTTTTTATGTAATGATGCCAGCACACGTACACACTTAATATATGTATATTTATTATTTAGGCACACACACACGTTACTGCATATATATATATATATATATATATATATATATATATATATATATGTATATATATATTTATATATAATAATTATACCAATATATACATACTTTTTTATATGTATGTTGTACTCATTTTAACACACATAAATACATTCTTGCTCATATATGTATAAATTATACTTGCTAATTTTATATTAATAATTTTGTTTATGTAATGAAATATTTTTTGCCCAAGTTTGTTTAAAAACAAATAGGATGTCCTTGCCTTTGAATTTTATATGAATTAATTTATTTAACACTTGATATATAATTTATCAAGGTCAATAAAAATTAATTCAAGTAAAAATGAAAATAATAAAATAAATAAATAATTATATATTTATTTAAAACATAATTGTTATCATCAAAATCTAAAATAAAAATATATCTATCAATAATTTATCAAATTATCATGCGATTTTCCATTTGTATGATAATAATCTGATATAGTATCTTATTACATGTCCAATACACTATCATGTTCATTAGACTAGGTTAGACTAGCATGTAATGGACTGTACACAAAGAAAACTAAAATTGCACAGCTCCACTACCGACTTACGAATTCTCGGCTTCCAAAGTCATGACGTTTCTTCAAAAGAATTCGCCATAACCGAAGTCATGACACCATCCGGAGCCAAAATTCGACCGAAGCCGAACTCTGACCCTGAAGACACATGACGCCATCCGAAGTAGAATTCTGACCGAAGCTGAACTCTGACTCCGAAGACACATGACGCTATCCGAAGTCGAATTCTAACCGAAGCAAAACTCTGACTTCGAAGACATATGACACGACTACCCAGTATCCAATTCTGCAATTCGCGAATGAACACAGAAGAAAACCAAATTGGGCCGAAACTTCACATAAACAACGAATTCAATATTACCCATGTGTTCTGAACTTAACATAAACATTTAATGACATTCTTAGCATACTTTTAACAACTTAAATCACATAAACAACTGAATTTGAACTCATAACTTTCATGTTCTTGCCATTTTTTAAAGTTTTGTCAAATTTCATGAAATCACAAATTACAGATTCGTTATAACACCAAATCAGTCCGTTTAAGTTTCGTTCTTTTTGTTTTTATATGTATAAACATAATCAATTATCAATTCACCGATTAATATGCAATTGAAGCGTGAATTTTCATACTTTAAGCCATATTCATATGTTCTTACTCTGTAAACTATAAAATTTCAATTTAAACATAATTACATGGATTTGATTACTCTAAAACACATATAAATCATATATAATTGAACTATACATGTTAATAAACATCTAACATAAAGTTTTTAATGAATAACTCATGAATTTTGATTAACATAGAACTTAAGTATACATTCATAGAGGAAACTTAAAAAACATAATTTAAAACTAGGGTTAAGAAATTACCCTTGCTAACTCTGTTAAGATGATATAAGCCTTTAGTTCTCCAAATCTCTACTTCAATTCACACAAAATCTCTCAAATCTCTCTCTCTCTCTTCTCTCTGTATTCTCCAACTGATAAGATATAATGAAGTCTGATGATAATATATATTACGTATACAAATAATTGATGGGATCATAGGCGTAGCTAGTTTAATGTATTTTTATGCTTGCTCCCATGTTCCTTAGGTCGTGTTTGGATTATTCATAAGGGCTCATTTTCCATTATTTTAATTAATTTATTTATTATATAGTTTATTTGTCAATTAATATTATTTAACTCAATTAAATAAAAGGTAATATTACCCATTAAATCACCTCATCACATAATTAAAATTTTCATTTATTATTTGTAACAAACCAATAAATCTCCAATTAATTATAACAACATTAAAATTATTTAACAACTCATTAATTTAATTATCCCAATTAAATTCACACTTTGAACTATAAAATTATTCCATATTAATTTAATTAATGTAACACATTTAATTAAATTAATCTACCATAATTCCATCAAAGATCTATTTAACTCAATAAATAAATTAACAAAATATTTATTTAATTCAATAAATATTTAAAAATTAATTACAAAAGTCTCGTTCGTCATAAAATGTATAAGATTTGATGATGAAATACTTAAAGTATATTTGTATACTTAAGTTTTGTAAAGTCTTTAATTGAGATATCTATGTACAAGGACTTAGATTAGAGAAAGGTCAAGCATGTTAGGTTGATTTCACGAAGTTAATCCAAATGAATGTAACACATGTATATGAAATATTTGACTAGAGCATAACTGTGAAAGAGGAGCTTTGTAAAGTCCTTACAAATCAAATGTACAAGGACTTAGAATTGAAAAGATCAAATCTATTAGGTTGATCTTAATTATCATTACCTGATGACCAAATGATTAATATATATTTGTAATGATAAATTTTGTAAATTCCTTATAAAACACATGTACAAGGACTTAGAATAGAAAGATCAAATATGTTAATTAGTTGATATTATCAAAGCTCTCAATGTATAGTCGACAGAACCAACCGATTGTAGAGTTACTCTACTGGATCGCAGTGTGATCACAGTCAGCAGAGTCAGCTCATTCATTAAAGCGTACAAAGTAAAGATAGTAAAGCTCGCCTACGAAACTTAGATATGAGCTGAAGACCTAACAAGAAGAAGTTGATCACAGAAGGATATACTCTAAGAATATATTAGTATAGTCCTTATAAGAAGGAATCTCTAGAATGTCTCTAGATAAGTTAAATTGTAAGAGTTTTCTACATGATCATAAAGCAAGTTAGTTCACAGAGTAACCAAGATCTCATAGAGCAGCAGCTGGTAACATAAAGCATTGAGAGATAGTCAGATCAGAGAGATGTCTCCAACATTGCAAAGCAACTAAGGTATTCAGAAAATAAGAGAGAAGTCAGCAAAAATGCTATAAAGTACTTTGTCTGATCACAAAGAACAAGTCAGGATGCAGAGTAAAATAAGAGTGGACAAGCAACAGCCAAGACAAACTAAAGGTTCAAGAGATAATTAAATCAAAGTGCTTGTCTTCGACATCGTAAAGCTGCTAAAGTGTTCAAAGAACATAGAGAAGACTGCAAGTCTGCCCAAACATTATGAAGAAATTACTCAAAGAGAAAACAGATGAGAAAACAGAGGAGCGGATAGCAGAGCAGAAGACAAGACAATAATTGTAGAGCAAATGCAAAGATCAAGTCTACGATTACCATCAGTCTGATATCAAAGAGAAAATAGAGGAGCAGAAGTCAAGACAATAATCGTAGAGTAAATACAAAGCTCAAATCTATGATTACCATCAGTCTGCTTTCATCATAAGCAAACAGCTGAACATATAGTAGAGCAAAAATCAAGTCAACATTCTTAGAGCAAATAAAAGATTCAACTCTATGATTTCCATCAGTCTACTATCAACAAATTCGTAGAGCAGAGTCAGGTCAAACATATAAGACTGACAATTAGAACGTTGCAAACATTGAAGTTCCCGAGGCACTCAATAATGTTTCCTTAAAGAAAGATCAAACATGCAATCAATGTGTCTAAGAACTATTTTGAAGATAGAAGATATATAGTTGTTAGAAGATAAAGCTGAAGTCTAATGTGACCAGCCGAAAGCAGCCTGAAATAAGTACTGAAAGTCAACATCAAGGATAATAAGATATATGTGCCATTTATGCTCCAATGGTCATATTGCAACAGGAAGTCTTTTAAAAGACTATAAATAGCTTTTAGATTTAAAATTCAAAGATGTTGATCATTCCAGCCATATCAACAAAGGATCAAAAGGTTGTCGCACCAAAATTAATAAAACAAAGCACAAAATAAAGATCAAAAGTGTTCGTTTGAGCTAAAAGAAAAAAGTATGACAGATTAAATCAGTGTTGGAGTTGCAATGCCAAGAAGAGGGAAAAGATGTGCCAAAGAGCCAAGGAGCCTAGAGCCGAAGAGCAAAAAAGATGAAGAGCACAGAGCCAATGAGTTAAAGTGCCAAGGAGTGAGAGTCGTAGAGCCAGAGAGCTAAGGAGCCAGAGTCGAAGTTCCAAGTTGATGGAGGACATAGCAGAGTTGAGAGTCAAAGTGCCAAGGAGACATGAAGTTGATGTTGGTGACGTATAAGTGGTAAATTAGAAGGCCAACCTTAAGTACCACTATACAAATCACCAAGAACACTCAGAGTTGAACAAACGAAAACGTAGAGCAGATAATCTATACAATCTAACAAGTGTTCAAAGCTACTAAGCACTAGAAGATGTCGAGCTGAATTGTCAAGCTTAGTAGCACATCAACTATGATCATGACTACTTGTTGAACATCAAAAGAGAATGAGCGTCAATGTCAAAGCTTAGCATCACCAAGGAGATGATCACCATCATGTTGCTAAGTACCATAAGATGAAGAGCTTTAATTCCATCTTAGCAGCACCTCCAACAAACATCAACAACTGGAACATGGGTCTGAGTGACCTTGTCTTTGTGACTTAATTGGGTTAATAGTGACCTGGTCTTTGTGACCAAACTTGAGGGGTCAAGAGTGACCTGGTCATAGTGATAGAATTGCCGAGACTTAGTGACTCGATGTCGAGACTTAGTGACTCGTAGGAAACTTAGTGGTTCAGATGTAAAATGGTCTGCTAGACGTATATCCTTAGTAGATATCCTGCTCGGTGGAGTAAAAGAGTGGATTGAGAGTTTTTCAGTCTCCGAACCACTTCAAAATCTCTTCTGTCTTTTAATTTACGTCATTTACATTATACTCATTAAACTGTTATATCTTCCATGTGTTTGTACATCCAAAAGACTTAATTTAGATTTGAGAGTTCCATAATCTTTAAGGGTTTTTTTAATGAATATTTCATTGTGTTTAATCAATATGATTAACTAATTACTTGCTAATACATCTTTAATTAATTGAAACATTTTTAAAGATCTATTCAAAACCCTCCCCCCCCCCCCCCCCCCCCACACCTCTAGATCTCCAGTGTGCGTCTGGGAAACAACACCCTCCATTTTAATAGAAGGGACCTTTTGACTCTCTCTGAACTGAAGACATTCAAGAAGGCACCTCTAGATCTCCAGTGTGCGTCTGGGAAACAACACCCTCCATTTTAATAGAAGGGACCTTTTGACTCTCTCTGAACTGAAGACATTCAAGAAGGCTTTTTGGATCCTTGATACTCAAGAAGGCTCTCGGATCCTAAGAGTTCTGCTACGTGCATGTTACTGGAATAATTGCTCACCTATTTTTCTTCCATCTCTAATTCATTAATCAATTTCGTACTCTTCGTGAATTTCTCTCCTCCTCAGAGAACACGTAAACCTAACCTTAGCAAGGTGCGATTTCCTTGCCCACACTATTTAACTTTTGGTAATTATTATACAGGGCAGACGCAAGATTTTCGATAAGGGTGGGTACTCTTAAAACTAAATAAATATTAATAAATTTTGTCAAATATAAATTTCAATTAAAAATACATAAAAGTGGTTACAAAATTATTATTTAAGACTTTATTTCTTAGATCGAGATATAACTAATTGACTCTTAAGTAGTTTCATCAGAAGAATATTTGGATGTATGACATTTATTAGTGTTAAATCTTGAAAACTATTTATCCATATTTATGTTTCATGATTCAAAATATTAAATACAAATTCACAACATAATAAAAAAATTAATAATAAATTTAATAATATGAACAAATCAAACACCAATGTTATGGTCCCAAAATAAAATTATATATTCGCAATTCATATCTATTTATGTTTATTCATAATATCAAATACAAATTCACAACATAATAGAAAAACTAAATAATAAATATAATAATATGAACATATCAAACACCTAATCATATGGTCCCAAAACAAAATTATATTTTCACAATCCATATTTTTATTTAATACAACATCAAATGACGCACATGTCAAAAACTTTAATATATACTGTAAAATTAAAAAGTATGTACGGATTTCCTAATTAGTATGAATGAATATTACTCCCTCCGTTCCTTAATATAGGTCGTTTTAGAGTTGTGCACAAGTATTAAGGAAATGATTGTATAGCATTAAATATACTATCAATTGTCTATATTACCCTTATATTGGAATAAGAGAGTGTTATTTATTAGGCAAAAAATAGTGAGAAAACCAAAGTTATATTTATTACTTGGGGTAATATTGAAAACTAAGCAATTAATGCTTACTTAAAATTCTCAAACGACTTATATTTAGGAACAAAAACATTTCTCTAAAATGATTTATATTAAGGAACGGAGGGAGTAATAAATAAGAATCAAAACTAAATAATTAATTACTCATAGATAATTAAAAACATTAGAGAAAAAATTAATTATATTTAGTCTTAACTTTAAAAATTGGAAAATATTAAATTAACTCATGAAAACAAAAATTGAATTTGAAAGATGATATTAAAAATATATAATTGTTGATAAGTGGCCTAATATTTTTTTTAATGGGGTAACCACTTTACTATATTATCCCTTTACTTACAAAAGATTCTAAAAATTAAGGGTGGGGGCACTTGCCCCTCTTAACAGTATGTGCATCCGCCCCTGATTATAGCTATTATAACATTAGCTAATCGGCTTTTAAACCATGGATTTTAGTGGTATCCACCCAAATCTTGTCTAGTAAAACAATGGATTTTACCTTCTTCATTCTACACTTTCACCATATCTTCAGTTGACTTTGTTGGTTGGTGGTCTGAGCTTGTTTCCAACTTATGTGCTTCTGATTTGGGTCCTATTGCTATGATTTGCTATTGCCTCTGGAATAATAGGAATAAGGTTCGATCATTGTTGTAAGAATTCTTTTGTAGTGTAGTATGTGTTTGGATATTTCACATGAATTTTAAATAGGATAAATTCAAGAGTGTAGGTAGGTTAATAAGTATGGTGAAGCCTCAACCTAATAAGTTAACTTCTTAGGTAAGAAGGTGATCCAACATGTTTGTTGGGCCAGTTTACATATGTGTGCACATCATTAGCATGATGAATTGATAATGGGATGATTATGGATCATTCAACTCCGCTACTCCTGGTATCAAAGTGAGGGTCGATAAACCCAAGTATCATCATTAGTATGATGAATTGATGTGGGATGAATTATGAATTGTTCAACTCCGCTACAAGTGGTATCAAAGTTAGGTTCGATAGACCCAGGTATAAGGTTGGTACTCCAGAATGGAGTACATTTGCAGGTTGTGTGGAGCACAAGGGGACCACTCATGCCTTTGTCACCATGCAGTGAAGTATGATTTAAGTCGGGTGAAATGATCAGAATAACTCTAGGTAAAGGGATCACAAGGAGCAAGTTTGTACTCCCACGTCTGCCTCAACCATGGTGGAGTAGTATTAAAGTCGAGTAGAGCTCTTGAATGTGTGGAGTATGATTTGAGTCTGGTAGAGCGGACTCAAGATGACTCTAGAAAAGTTGTTCAGGGTGAAGGGCTCACAAGTAGTAAGGTTGTACTCCCACGTCTGCATCGGGCATGGTGGAATAATATTAGAGTCGAGTAGAGCTCTTGAATAACTTAAAGAAGGTGGAGATTTTTGGGATATTTCACATAAATTTCAAATATGATAAATTCAAGAGTATTGATGGGTTAATAAGTATTGTGGAGTCTCAACCTACTAGGTTAACTTTTTTGATAAGGAGGTGGTCGAACATTCTTGTTGGGTTAGTCTACACATGTGTGTATACATCATTGGTATAATGAATTGATAATGGGATGGATTATGATTTATGGATCGTTCAACTCCGCTACATCTAGTATCAAAGCCAAGGTTGATAGACCCAAGTATATATCATCATTAATATGATGAATTAATGTGAGATGGATTATAAATCGTTCAACTCCATTACACCAGGAAGGTTTGGCCATTCAAAAGTTTCTCATCTGTCATCCATGTGCACTATTTTGGTTCGGAAATGGCAAAATACCTCCTCCTATTGCGGTTAAAATCAATTCTAACACAACTTTAGGCAATAATACAAAGACTAGCATTGGTATTGCAATTCGTGATAATACGGGGAAGGTGATGGGGTGTTGTTTTGATTCTTGGCTTGGTCCTTGGATGTGCTTTCGACTGAAGCTATATATGGGCATTCTTGGGGAGTTTCTTTCGTCATAGATATGGGTTTTTTTAACGTTGTTGTTGAGTCTGACTCTGTCACACTAGTGATTATCTGAATGCTGATTTTAGAGATCTTTCTAATTTTGGCCATTTGCTAGATGAATGCCTTTCTCTATGTCAGATGTTTTCATCTTGCAAATTTACTCATGTTCTTTGAGACGGTAATAGACTAGCTTACTCACTTTGCCCAAATGGCTTTCTCTTTTGACGGATTTCATTTTTTGGTAGAGGAGGTTCTACCTCAACTCTACCGTAATGTAATTCGGAGTTTTGATGGAATATATTTCTGACTTCTTACCTAGGGTTTCTCAAAAAAAATTACCAAGTTTCAATATTTGTAAGTTTTATTTTGAGGGGAAATGAACCACAATTAGTTAAAATTCTCCAAAATCTCATATCTATGAGTTTTTTTTAGGATGGAAGAGAAGGGAATGAAAGGTGTTGATTTCATTTGTAGTTCAAAATTTTCATCTCAAAAATAAGAGGATTTGGAGGGATGAGAAATGATGGAAATGTTAGATATTTTGTATTAATTACCAAAAATAACATTTCAAAATAAATAATACTTTCTACGTTTCAAATTAGAAGATCATAAACTATCTAAAAAGTACTACAACTTATAAGATTTATTATTTTCAAAACTTAAATGAATTATGTCAATTTTAAAATTGAAAATATCTCAAGTTAACTTTTAAAAAATTAATATTGATCTTATAATTTGGAACTAATAGAGCATCGTTTATTATATTTATATGTAAGGGTAATATAGTAATAATGTAGGTTAAAAATAAAAATTATTTTCCTTCCTTACTTTTTTACTCACAAATAAAAAAATATAATTAAAATCTTATCTCTTTCCTTCTTTTTTAAAACTCACAAACTTAATAAATATTAAGTAAAATTATAATTTCTTCTCATCCTCTTCACTTTATCTTCTTATATTTTTCTTTCGCATATCATCTCTCCAAAACTCGTAAATGCAATATAACAATATAAGCAGATAAACCCTAATAGGATCGAATGCACCCACCCATTAATCAGACTAGTATTTAGACCTAGCAAAAAGCAGCCAAGTTCACATGTTAGCCCAACTCACTCATAAAAAAATAGGTTTTGGGTTCTATTTTCTAGCTCAATAATGCTTGAGACTTTTTGGCTGAGTCCAATTTTGGGCCAACCCGATTTGTTACTTCTCCATAGACACCAATTTTCAGTTGAGCACATGTTAATCATGCCATATACTATATGAGTCTGGCTGATATAAAATTTAAAATTGATATGATTTATTTAATTTTTTATAATTAATTTTTTTTCATAACTTTAATAAGTATATTATTTAAATTTAAATATATTAATATTAATTTTAAATTTAAACATTAAATTTAAAAATATCAATTTATTTAACTTTTTGTAATTAATTATATTTTTCATAACTTTTATAATTATATTGTTCAAATTTAAATTTAAATATATTAATATTAAATTTTAAAATTAAATTTGAATCGGAGAAAGAATATTATACTCCTCCGTTTCTTAATATAAGTCGTTTTAGAAAATATTTTTGTTCCTTAATATAAGTCGTTTTAGAATTTCAAGTAAGCATTAATTGTTTAGTTTCTAATATTACTCTATATATTAAATGTAACTTTGGTTCTCTTACTATTTTCTTACTGTCTAATAAATAACAATCTCTTCTTCTAATATAAGGGCAAAATAGATAATTAATATTATAGTTAATGTTATATAATTATTTTTTTAATACTTATACACAACTCTAAAACGACATATATTAAGTAACGGAGGGAGTAGTTAATGAAACTGAAACCAGAAGCAGACAAATTCATTGTGGGCGATTAAAGACCAATAGAAGAAAAAGAAATACTAATATAATGGAGTAATTATTACTAATCAAATTTATGGAGAATAACAATTTGACCACAAATTTCTAGAAGCTGCAGTTGAATATTTTCATGCTTTGGGACTTGGTCCAGTTGGACCTTTAGCAATTGGCAAGTGGAAGATATCACGGGTACATGCATGCATGCAAAGATCATCGTATAAAAGCCCTTACACAAATGGGAACACAAAGCACTCAAATAGAGAGAAATGGGAACACAAAGCACTCAAATAGGCTACTTACCATTGAATTTGATCTTCTTTTTTTGTTTTTGCTAAATAAAATATTTTTTTATTTTGATCTTCTATTACCTTCCGAAGAAATTGTATACGTAAATGATTTCTCTATGGTTTCCTTTATCATTTTCATATAATTGAAGAAGGTTATGAATCTGAGCCGCTACAAGAAAAATGCGACTGATTATTTCGTCAGAAATAGGTCTGTTTCGTCAGAAATAGGTCTATTTCGTTGGTCTTGACGCTTTTCAGACAAAAAAAATCTGTCAAAAATTCAATCGGATAAAAGTTTGTTGGAATTTAGTCCATCATAAATTCAGTCGAAAATATTTATGGCAGACGAAATTATGTCTGATCACACTTTCGTCGAAAATAACACATTTTTGACGGAAGTATGTTTAACCCTTACATAGGGACTTGCGCATAATTCATAATAATTAAAGAAAAAATGATATATATTGTGAATATTTATATTGATTTTTAAATTGTCAGTTATGTGAGTAAGTATTTGTTATAATTTTTTAGAAAGATATGTAATAAATGGAGCACTCTTAATTTTTTTATTAAATATCATGTATTGATATGTTTCTTAATTGTGGTTTATCACAAATTTATTGCAATACATATATAGCAGAACTTATCGTTAAATAATACTTCTATATATACTAGCCAATTTTAAGACCATAAATCAATTTACAAATGACACATCTATCACTTACATATTTTCACATTTTTATTAATTTTTATTTTTTGTTAACCTTTCAGAAAGATCTCAATAAAAGGGAAGAAATTACTGTGGAATTTTGAGATGGATGCATAATTCAAAAATAGGATAAAGACGTATATTAGATACACTTTTTTAAGGTTTCTATTCTTTCACTCTTGTAAACAATTTTACAAGATTTTGTTGGGTTACATATGAATAATCCTCCCACAATACTAAACGTATGTGAATTATTGCAAGTAGCAAAATTAAAATGATCTTAACGAATTTTTGATTAAAATACTCCTTTCGTTCTTTAATATAAATCGTTTTAGAGAAATTTTTTTGTTTCTTAATATAAGTCGTTTGAGAATTTCAAGTAAGCATTAATTGCTTACTTTCCAATATTACCCTAAGTATTAAATGTAACTTTTGTTTTCTCACTATTTTTTATCCAATAAATAACAATCTCTTCTTCCAATACAAGGGCAATATAGACAATTGATATTATAGTTAATGCTATACAATCATTACCTTAATACTTGTGTACAACTCTAAAACGACCTATATTAAGGAACGGAGGGAGTAATAAATAAGAGACGTAAACTTCTACATAGTTTAAATTACAATAAGTTTACTATCACATAAAACTGCTCATTATATATGCATATTTTAATGACTTACGTGCAGTGTAAATCATGTAAATCATCAAAATATGCATATAAATGTATATGAGTGATTTATATGATAATAAACTTAATTTTTAAATTTTATATCTCTTTCAAAATTCCCCTGACAAAAAGTCCTAAAATAATCCGAATAGCTAAGCTGCCACCATTGCCAATAATATTACACTGAAACCGCTTTTTTCATTTAATTGGTTACTCATAAGAACATACACGTGCCACTAACCATTAACAAAGTTATGTTATTGTTTGGTAGGTCAAAGTCCAAGACCAATGATTTCTAATAGCAATATTGACCCAGTCAACACTCTACAAGTGGGTATTTAAAGTTGTAATTTTTCAAATTTATTCATGTATACAATCATACTAGTGGTCAATTTGGCTGATAACTTCATATTGTGCCACGTGGACCAATCATAAAATAATTTTCACTTTGAGAAATGTTAATATCCACTATGATTTTAAAATGTTACATTTGTGACGTTCTCAATAAGAAAAACTCTCAAACAGAAGAAGACACACTTTGAAATGAAAGAAGTGTAATATCAAAAGATATGGTTAATTCTTAACTTTAAAATTAGTTAATTTAATTTTTTTTTTTTAAAAGTTAAATGAAGTCCATTTTTAAGGAATAGAAAGAATAGATTTCAATAAATTATTATTGGTTAACCTCTAAAGTTACTAGAACCGTTCATTTTAAGAAACTGAGCATTTCAAAGGTATTAAATAGCCTAGTGGTAGAAAAAAAATTACTGTACAATTACAAATTTGAGTATCCCTAGGTATCCCTCTAGTTTTTCTTCTGTTCTCTTTCTAAAGTCCCCCCTAATTCCTAGAATGAAATATATTTCTAGAATTGAATTATAATATAGTACTCCCTCCGTTTCTAAAAATTATCGTTTTAGAAGAAAAAATTTGTTCTAAAATATTTATCATTTACAACTTTCCAAAAGAATAAATTATTTATTTTCCTATATTACCCCTACTTTCTCTCATTGTCCCAAGAAATTCTCTTCCTTGTATTAATAGTTTTCAACTTTTCATAAAGGGGTAGTGATGGAATTTCAAACAAATTTTAGTTGGTAAATGATATTTTCTTAATCCATGTGTAAAACTTTAAACGACAATCTTTTAGGAACGGAGGTAGTAAGTTCTAAAAAACACACTAAGATATTGTAACAACCTGTGTCAAATCTCGAATTCGAATCAAATCATAGCATACCGAGATTCAATTCAATATCTAAATTCTTTGGTCATCTTAATGCACCACATGCTCAATCAAAAGATCATGACTATATATACTATTGGTGATAGTAGCTTAGAGTCTTATATACATATCAAAGTATAACATGTTACGATGTAGGACTGGGATGCTATAACTCTCCCACTTAAATACCTGACATCTAGGTCAAGTCAAACACATAACCACATATAGCCTAAATCTGTGTCTCTAGCCATTGTGGAATAATATCAATGCCCTTTGTGAAACCACCTCCGACTCTCTACCATTGTGAGATAGTACTCTAATAACTCAAATTTTGATAATAATTAAATATTAATTTGATTTTTCCTAAAAGCGCAATATTAATTGAATTAAAAATTTAAGTTACTAATTTTTTTTCCTTCCTTGTGTCGTTTGAAAAAATAAATTCTTTTAGTAGATAATTTAATAATTGATTTTATTAAAATTAAAGAGTCCATTAGGATTTTGGAAACTTCTATTATTTTCTTTTCTTGTTATATGTAAGGAGTAGAGATGTAATCCTAATCCTATTCTAATTCGGTTAGTTAAATTTCTAAGTAGAATTCTTATATGTACTGCAACCCTTTAGAAAAACATAATTAGTTCATTCGATGTCGAAATTGATTGAATTCAAAGTCAGTTTCTTCAGTTTTTCGCTCTCTACAATTATGAAGAGGAAGAGAAGTTATTTGACGTCATCTTCATGCCTTAAATTTTTGAAAATCGTAACCTATCCTAATTCCCATCACTATTTTGAACCCTAGTTTTAAAAATTCGTAACGCAACCATATTAACTTTGAATCGAGTGATTCTTGAGCCTATTTTGTGTTTCTTTTCGAGAGATACAATTTATGTGAAGACATGAAGAGATTTTGAAGATTCTAGAAGACCCGAAATTTAGATTTTTTTACTATTTCGTATTAAAGAAAGGCGAATAAAGAATGTCAATATTATTTTGTAGTTTAATTTTAAGTTTAGTTACGAGGGTTTTTAAATTAGTGATTATATTTTATCAAAATAGAGATATGGAATTAAAAGTCAAGATAATCGGAAAGAGGTGATAAATTTATATAAATGAATATAATTTGATTATTGAATGTAAAAGTTAAAATCTGAAAATTAGTTTCTATATTTTAAGGTAAATTGTGTGAGTTATATCTTTTAATCCAACAGTTGGATAGTTATAATTCTTGAATATGTTATACGATATATAAAATGAAAATATATTCACCAATTTTGAACCGTTAAAGATTAACATATGATTTGTTATAAATTTTAAGAAGTGTTTGGTCTATATTTTTTGTAGCAAAATTTTTAGAAACTTCTAATATTTAAAAATATGAAACTTAATGATTTTAAATTCAATTTTGGTCATTCTTGAGACTAAATTGGAGTATTTGAAGTCTAGTTTCTGCTAAAATTAATTAAATTAAAATATTATTATAAAATCAGATTGATATGAGTGATACAATGGACAGATGTCTTAAAATAAATTGCCATGTTAGGGTTTTAAGATTTCTTAAGTTTTGTTACTTACTTTTCAGTTTTGGAGTATTAATAGTGATCTAAGGTGATATTTAAAGACACCTTGATGGATTACGAATTATTATGGAATTATTAGTTTGAATTATATTTAATTCGAGGTGAATATGTTTAGGTGGTAAATAACATTTCATATTTGTTATCATTGACATTTGAGGGTAAGATTTGTAGAGTGTGCTATAAGTGGATTTGATTATCAGGTATGAATTATGTACTCCACTCCTTTGATTATTGTTGTATTATTTATATCTCATGATATCTTGTTATTCGTTACATTTTTCTTATATTTCTGTTGGCACTCTTGAAAAGAAGTTTGATCTTTGATACATTGACTTTATTATATAATTTGAACTCTTTTTCTGCTATTATAATTTGAACATATTCCATATTTCTTCAGTCATATACTACCATTATGTTGATTTGTTTGTACTACTAATCGTTCAAAATTTGGTACTCGCTTAATTGTTTTGTTTATAATCAAATCCTTATTTTGTTTCGATTTGGTCTAGATGCTCCAAACTTCATATTTTGTAATCTTTTGAATTTGTTCTACATGTATAAACTTTATTGATCTTTGTAGAGCAGTACATGTTGTTACCTTACTTTGGAGGTATTTTTTTATGATTTGATCTGGTTCAACATGTACATTTAGAACCTTTTTTGGTATTATGTCGCATGTGTTATGACATCATATCTTTGTAGAATAAGCGGTAGGGTATACCTGAGCTATAAACACCTGTGGGGATACCACATGCATGTCTTCTTATCACCGAGGTATGACACTTTTTGTGACGGTGTGATCAGTTCACGCATATCCTTTTGTATGTTGAACTGGGTGTGGGCTTTGGTCATTTGATATGTTTGTTCATGATGCGTATGGGTCGACCCTAGTTTATGTTCTATTTTGCGGATTGGTGATATTTGTGCTAGAAACATCTTCTTATTTGCATGCATTTGGATTCGCGATCCGATATGTGCTTTTTTCATGCGTGACATTATTTTTACTTGTCTGTGTGACTAGATATATTTTTGTTTTTTTATGAGGTCGGTATGAAATAACTACTTAGCCAGTTTGATTCAGCCTTCTGTTTGTTTCACTAATTTTGTTGATTCAGTTATATTATGTTCAAACTTTGGATATTATATTTTCGTCAGTATTTATGCTTGAGGCCTTACTTAATATTTTGTGTAGTTGATTTCGTATTTCAATTATGTTTCTTTTGTATATCTTTATCTATAGTAAGAATTTGGCTCATGTTGTATTTTTCTTCCAGCAAGTTTGTATAGGTGATTCATGATTGTGCTAATAGAGAGCTTTCCTTTGACCATTTAGGTTGATTTAAATTTTAAGTAGTGATCAATTTTGATTATTCTGTAGATCTTTGAAGAAATATATTTAATTCGATATTGATGGATTATCAACTATTAAATATTTTGAAGTTATTAGTACTATGTTTACTTATTTTGAGATTTGTTGTGTTTTGTGCGTGACTTTCCTTTCCTTTTCGAGAAGGGGGTGTTACAAGTACCTAGTCAGGTTGTCCCCCACCTCTGGCAATCTGATCGAATGACTTTACCCGATCTTTCGAGAGCCGCCTCTAATACCATATGTAACGAATTAGGTCAAGCCCGAGTTCGAAACAAAACATCAGTTGTCTACATGTTCCCACCTTTGACAACCACTAAAAAAAATCATTTCTGACGGGTTTTGTAAATGCTAATGACCCCCCTTGCCAAGTGATGAGGTCGTTAAGCGACAACAACTTCTCGCCACCACTCTCATCCCCCACAGTTTATCGCCCTAGCTCCCGTAAACTGCTTTGCCGGTAATGAGATCATTGAAGACGGGGGTCATTGACGACAGTCGTACGTCGCCAATGAGTCATTGCCAATAGCACGAATGACGAATAGTCCGTCGCCAATAGTTATTTAAAAATATATATTAATTTGGGCATTAGCGATGGGCCAACCGTCACCAATGACTTTTTTTCATCGCCAATAGTCTTTATTTATATTATTTAAAGAATCAATTGCTTGTCACTAAAACCGTCGCCGTACGTCATTAGCGACGGGCTAGCCGTTGCCAAGGACCTAATTTTTTTAAAAAAAATTGAAAACCGCAAAATTTCCCTGTTCATTTACATATACAAAATTATACCTGTTATAAACTAAATAAAAACAAATAATTCTTCATGAACGCATATCAATAACAGTCAAATCTTTAATTTGCTATCAACCATGAAATATGTAGACAAAAAATAATCACATATAGATAAAGGTCGTACGATATAAATACAAAATGTAATCATGAACCATTAATTTAGTTAGATACATAAACTAATAATCTAACTAGATACAAAACTCTAGTCTGTACAACTCAAAAATTATACAAGTACAAACATGCAAATCAAAATATAAATATAAACTAAATACAACCCAGATCAGGAGTGTCAGTACAATCATCACCGCCATCTATCATACGACCTCTGCTCCCACCTCTGGTCCCATCACCAAACTCACTGTCGGTTCCACCTTCCATAGTCTCATCAACATCAGCTCGGCGATCATCACTATCTCCTCCACGGTCATCGCATGTGCCGCTGCCTCCACCCCCACGAGTCTTATCAACAAGACCCTACAAAATTAAAATATTAATAACGAATTCGAAAAGAGAGCATATTTAAATTATTTTAGTTTATGTTCTTCAAGTTTTAACAAAGTAGGCAAACGAGATGATAACTCAGCCTCTGGATATCAGAATCAAGTCTTATAAGTTGTAACGCGTTCCTAATATCTATGAGGTGCTATGTCTATGTTTGTGTGTTGTTTCAACGTCCGAGGCGGGTTTTGGTCTCGTTTTTAACTATTTTTCTAAGTTTTCTTAAGTTAGGCAAATGGACTGATAACTCAGCCTCCAGATATTTTAATAGAGTCCCGTAATTTGTAACGCGTGCCTAATATCTATGAGGTGCTATCTCTATGTTTGTGTGTCGTTTTGACGCCCGAGGTGAGTTTCTGTCTCTTTTTTTACTATTGTTCTAAGTTTTAACAAGTTAGGTAAACGGGCTGATAACTCGGCATCTGGATATCGAAATTGAGTCCCGTAAGTTATAATGCGTGCCTAATATCTATGAGGTGCTATTTCTATGTTTATGTGTTGTTTTGATGCCCGAGGCGGGTTTTGGTCTATTTTTAACTATTTTTCTAAGTTTTAACAAGTTAGGCAAATGGGCTGATAACTCGACCTCCGTATATCAAAATTGAGTCCCATAAGTGGTAACACATACCAAATATCTATGATGTGCTATCTCTATATTTACGTGTTATTTCGACGCCTGAGGTAAGTTTTGGTCTCTTTTTCGACTATTGTTCTAAGTTCTAACAAGTTAGGTAAGCAGGCTGATAACTCGGCCTCCGAATATCGGAATAGAGTCCCGTAAGTTTTAACTCGTGCCTAATATCTATGAGATGATATGTCTATGTTTACGTGTCATTTCAATGCCCGAGGCGGGTTTTGGTCTCGTTTTTGACTATTGTTCAAAGTTTTCGTAAGTTATGCAAACGACCTGATAACTCGGCCTCCGGCTATTAGAATCAAGTCCCGTAAGTTATAATATGTGCCTAATATCTATGATGTGCTATGTCTATGTTTACGTGTCATTTCGATACTTGAGGTGGGTTTTGATTTTTTTCCGATTATTTTACTCAGTTTTCGTAAATTAGGCAAATGGGCTGATAACTCAGCCTCCGTATATCGGAATCGAGTCCCGTATATTATAAAGCGTGCCTAATATCTATGAGGTACTATGTCTATATTTGCGTGTCATTTCTACGCCCGATACGGGTTTGGTCTCTTTTTCAAATATTATTTTAAGTTTTCATAAGTTAGGCGAACGGGCTGATAACTCAACCTCCGTATATCGGAATCGAGTCCCATAAGTTGTAACACGTGCCTAATATCTATGAGGGGCTATATATAGGTTTGCGCGTTGTTTCGATGTCCGAAGTAGGTTTTTGTCTCTTTTTTGACTATTTTTCTAAGTTTTCATAAGTTAGGCAAACGAGCCGATAACTCGGCCTTCGTATAACGGAATCGAGTCCCGTAAGTTTTAACGTGTGCCTAATATCTATGAGGTGCCATGTCTATGTTTGCGCGTTGTTTCGATGTCTGAATCAGGTTTTGGTCTCTTTTTCGACTATTTTTCTAAGTTTTCGTAAGTTAGGCAAACGAGTCGATAACTCGGCCTCCGTATAACGGAATCGATTCCCGTAAGTTGTAATGCGTGCCTAATATCTATGATGTGATATGTTTATGTTTGACATTTTATATAAGCAATGTAATTACAAATTACATGAATAAAAATAAAGGCATACATCAATAATTATTTTTACCAGACGAATATGTGGCAGAAAGATGTTGTCAAGACAATCGCGCATACACGGATGGCCTACTCCCAGATTATACCCATGTACTCGTCAGCAAATGCTGTAGGATCTATGGTGCAGTGGAAAACCTCCTGAGCAAGCTGCTAGATCCGCTCGCGTGATGGTGCGCCTGACTGCACAACACTGCTCACCATGTACCCCTCTATGATCCGCCGGAAGAAATCATCAGATAATGAAGGGCCGACACCCGATCCACTCACACCACTAGCTCCGGTGGGTGGGCGACACTGAGATCTCGCAGCAGGGACTAAAGTGTAGGCTGGGACCCGAGGAATGCCCACAACTCTACCCTTTTTTCGGTCCCTCTGTAGCCTGCAGCCAATCCTCCATCTTCTCATCTACGCGCGTCGAATCATCTACTGGAGTGTCACCTGATAAGTAGGTTTTATACCTACTTATCCGATATTTTTTACTTGAATTAGTTGCTTATACTTATGTGTCTTAGTTACTTTTCATGCATTTTGTGTTCATTTTGTAGGTTATATGTTTGGGAGCAGTGTGAGCGACTATTGGTAAGGAAAAACAAGGAAAATGCAAAGAAAAGCAATCCGGACATCATTTGGGCTTTCATGTTCATTTCATGTTCTTGGCTTGGAACTTGGACTATATTGTAGAGCTTCTTCTTAAATTTTTGGAACATCTTGAATCATTCCAATCAAAGTTCAGATGAAAGAGTTATGACATTTCTACCAACAGACGTCGTTGAACTTCATTGTTTTGGGTGGCCATTTGCATAGCAGTCACTTCCAGTCCAATTTCGACCTTCATCCGTTCGTTATTTCTCAAAACTCAAAGAATGAAAGTTGTAGATCTCGTAGATAGCTTCGATTTGATAGTTGGCAGGCCCCGTAAATCCTCCGGTTTAAAATTTATGGCAGTTTTAGTAGAGGAGGTTCCAGCAGAAAAATAATTGGCAGATTGGGGGCAAGCTAGGGCTTGCCCTTTTGTGCTTTGATAGCAAGCCGGGGCTTGGGGTCCTGGGCGTGAAATCAGTAGCATAGCAAGACGAGGCTTGCCTATGCGCAGAATGAGTAGTTTTTGTTCGAATTTGAGTCCGGAAAGGATTGTTTTGAGTTGTTTGATTCAAGGACTTCCAAGAGGACTAAAATACATATAAAGAGACATATAAAAGGAGGAGAATTGCAAGGATTAGAGGAATTTTTTTGGAAGAATTTCATTAGATTAGATTAGAGTAAATTAGATCAAAACCCTAGTTCTAATGAGTTTTGGAGATTGAAGCAACTTGGAGACCATTGAAGATTCAAAGTAGGAGCAAGGAGGGAGCGTCAAATCTACAGACAATAGATTCTATCTTCTTATCTTCTTCTATCTTTGTCTTTTAATGTGTATTCAATTGTGGATTCTTAGTTTTAATTCAATAATCATGAACTAATTCTTTGTTTGAGATTACAATGGATCTTATTGTGTAGTTTATTTTAATATGCTTCGTTATCAATTATTATGTTCTATTGTGAGGATTGTCTATTGTGATTTAGACTTAATTGTTTAATTGATTGGCCATCAATTACCGTGATAATGTATATGAACTCGAGGGATGAAGTATAGATTTAGATCTGATTATGATAGCATATGTTCAGGATTTTGTTAATAGCTTAAACTTGATGAGTGTTAAGGTAGAGATATACTTGACATCGCATGTAATAAGATAGAGAACTTGTTCTTAAACCTTCTTCAATTGTAATTCACATAGAGATATAGTGGGTTAGTTGATTAAGGTGTTTAACGGATTTCTATCTTAATTGTGGAGTGACGTTAATACGGTATTAGTGCATCGAGAGGTGGTTAATACTACTTTAGTGTTCTTGATTAACAATTTAGGATAGAGAATAATTGATGAGAAGTGTGTTAACTTAAATGGAGCAATAAGTGAAGTTGTGATCTTAAATCTCCATAGTCTTAATTTAATTAGTGGAATTTAATAGTAGTTTAATTTATATAATTTGAAATTCATTCGTTTAAATAAGATTGAGTTGGTTACGGGTTAGTACTTGGTGATTTTTATTAACTAATTCTTTGTGGGAACGATACTCAACTTATCACTTTATTACTTGTTGACCACGTATACTTGCATGTTGTGCGTAATTAGATTTTACCCAACAAGTTTTTGGCGCCGTTGCCGGGGAATTAGTTTAATATCTCTTTGCCAATATTAATTTCAATCAAATTAGTCTTAATTTAAACATTTTTATTTTAATTTTTAATTCTCTTCCTATATTTCTCTCTTTTTTCGGTACCATGGATGACTTTGCGTGTCATCAATGGCCATACACAAACATGACTTTCAACCAAGGGGAGCGAGATTAGACAGACTTCATGACACTTTCCGCAATGTCGCGGCCTGATTGAAGAACTTTCGAGGAGGTTGGACGTTATCGCAGCCCAACAGAGTCGAAGGATGGCAGTTATGTGTGACTATTGTGCTGGAAATCACCCAAGTAATCAATGCACCATCAATCTTGGGGCGGTACAGTATGGTGGTAACTACCTCAATCAGTATGCATATGATAATTACCATCAAGTTTGGGGGTATCACCCGGATTCGTCATGGAGCTACAATTATGAAGACCAATACTACGCTCCAAATCCAACATACACACCGGAATTTTCATGTAAACCTCCATTGCCACAAGAAGAAAAGTCAAATTTGGAGGAATTACTGTCAAAGTATATAGCATCAAATGAGGAGAGGAGGATTAATCAAGAACGGTCAATTCAGAATCAAGAGATATCAAGGCAAAATCTGCAGAACCAGGTGGATCAAATACTCAAAGCCTTGAATAACTGTCCTCAAAACAATTGGTGTTATGATGAGGATTTTGAGATTAATGAAGTGCCCGAGCCAAATCTACAACTGGATGAGCCACGAGATGTTGAAAAAGAGGAGACACGTGGGGATAATGAAAACAAGACCGGTAAAGAACTAATGGTGAGATCCAACGATGATGAGCCGATGTTATTTATGCCTCAAGTGCCTTCTCCTCCACAGTTCAAGAATCCAGTTAGATTTGCAAAACCATGTCCGATTGGTAGTCATGTCATCGGCAATACTCTTTGTGATGTAAAAGCGAGTACAACTTCGAAGCCATGGTGTGATGAGCTGGAGAAGATAGAAGAAGAGATTGTTGTGTCTGACAAGCCTCAATGCCAGAATCTATTTGCAAACACAATGGAGAAAACACCTAGATGTTGGACGTTCTTGAAAGTATTCTTATCTAAAGAAAGCATGCTAGGTGACTTTAATACAATGGCTATCACAAATGGGAACCTACCAAAAGCTATATTTTTTTCGATGGATAGAGGGTTCCTCAACTTTCGAAGAGGAATTGGATAGCATTAACCAGATAAAGTCAGGCTGAAAGACTATAAATCAAGCGCTGACTGGGAGGCAACCCAGGAATTTTTATATTTATATGCTTTACTAGTTTATTTAGTATATAGGAATTAATTTGCTTATTAAGCTCTCTTATAATCTAATCCACGTTGTCTCTTCATTGCAGGTATTGGAGGTTCAATGGATAGGAAAATGATCTTCGCCGCCATAGCCACCATCACTTCACGCTTAGCTGATTACAGGGAAGTTCTCTTCTACTTATCGCTATATTCTTACAATGAGGACATTGTAATTGCTAAGTTTGGGGGAGTTTAGTTTAGTTCATTATTACATGTTTAGTTTCATGTTTATGTTATGTTATTTTGCATATGTTGTAAATTTAGTTTAGGTTCATTATTAAAAAAAATCAAAAATCAAAAATTCAAAAATAATAGGTAGTTACTATGTTCATCTTGCATGAGTCCAGCTGTTTGATAGTTTAAGTTTATTTTGGCCAATGATGAGATTGGGATTGAGTAGACAAGTATAGTACTGACTATTAGAGCTTTGATGTGATTTCTTGTTAGGAATTGAATCTTTTCCTGTTTGAAACTGGTATAATCAAGGTTAGCACAGTAAAAACAACTTATTGATTGATTGAGTTTAAATTGATACATAATGAGATTTTAAAAGATAATGCTAGTTTAAATGAAAGAATGACAAGAATAAGTAGTGATGGCTAAATTTAGACAAGAACCTAAGTTTGGGGGAATATTTGGGGTATATAAGCTATATAAAAAAAAGAAAAAAAAATTATGAATAAACATCGTGGCGTGCTTGTCTAGTTTTGTGGCCTTTGTTACTTGAGTAAGTAAGCCCGAGGGGATTGTCTTTACACCTAGCGCCCTAAGGTCTTAATGGTCTGGGAGTCGTTGGTCGAAAGCTCGTTAAGGTAGCATTGAAAAGCCTAAGGGAATAAGAAATTGCATAGCTATGTGTATAAAAAAAATACAAAAGAAAAAGAAAAGAATGAAACGGGAAATAAGAGCAAAAAGCCCCCATAGATGAAAAATAAAGCATAAGTATCCCATGTTAACCCTCGATATTGGTAATTGTTTGATTTTAGTTGGATCTAGCTTATTTTTGGATTTCTTAAGTTTACACTGTATGATGCCTTCGAAGAGACTTGTTATGTTTTAAATTTGATTTTATATTAGTTAACATTGTTGTGGAGCACACACGCACTATACCAGTAATAACAATTTAAGACTTGATGATTGACTAGGAAATTGTTGATTGGTTTTGATATGAAGTATTATCGTGTTTGCTTGATTGCTCTAAGGCCGAGTGAATAGATTTGATTCTATCAATACTGCTGGATTTGTAGGCATGTAGATTAGTTGCATTGCATAGCATTTTTGTTTTGTTTTTGCTTGAGGACAAGCAAAGGTTTAAGTTTGGGGGTATTTGATAAGTAGGTTTTATACCTACTTATCCGGTATCTTTTACTTGAATTAGTTGGTTATACTTATATGTCTTAGTTATTTTTCATGCATTTTGTAGGTCATATGTTTGGGAGTGGTGTGAGCGACTATTGGTAAGGAAAAGCAAGGAAAATGCAAAGAAAAGCAATCCGGACATCATTTGGGCTTTCATGTTCATTTCATGTTCTTGGCTTGAAAATTGGACTATATTGTAGAGCTTCTTCTTATCTTTCTGGAACATCTTGAATCATTCCAATCGAAGTTCGGATGAAAGAGTTATGACATTTCTACCAACGGACGTCGTTGAACTTCATTATTTTGGGTGGCCATTTGCATAGTAGTCACTTCCAGTCCAATTTTGACCTTCATCCTTTCGTTATTTCTCAGAACTCAAAGAATTAAAGTTGTAGATCTCGTAGATAGTTTCGATTTGATAGTTGGCAGGCCTCGTAACTCCTCCCGGTTTAAAAGTTATGGCAGTTTTAGCAGAGGAGGTTCCAGCAGAAAAATAATTGGCAGATTGGGGGCAAGCCGGGGCTTGCCCTTTTGTACTTTGATTGCAAGCCGGGGATTGGGGTCCTGGGCATGAAATCATTAGCATAGCAAGCCGGGGCTTGCTATTTACAAGGCAAATAGCAAGCCGGGGCTTGCCTATGCGCAGAATGAGTAGTTTTTGTTCGAATTTGAGTCTGAAAAGGATTGTTTCGAGTTGTTTGATTTAAGGACTTCCAAGAGGACTTAAATACATATAAAGAGACATATAAAAGGAGGAGAATTGCAAGGATTAGAGGAATTTTTTTGGAAGAATTTCATTAGATTAGATTAGAGTAAATTAGATCAAAACCCTAGTTCTAATGAGTTTTGGAGATTGAAGCAACTTGGAGACCATTGAAGATTCAAAGTAGGAGCAAGGAGGGAGCGTCAAATCTACAGACAATAGATTCTATCTTCTTATCTTCTTCTATCTCTGTCTTTTAATGTGTATTCAATTGTGGATTCTTAGTTTTAATTCAATAATCATGAACTAATTCTTTGTTTGAGATTACAATGGATCTTATTGTGTAATTTATTTTAATATGCTTCGTTATCAATTATTATGTTCTATTGTGAGGTTTGTCTATTGTGATTTGGACTTAATTGTTTAATTGATTTGCCATCAATTACCATGATAATCTATATGAACTCGAGAGATGAAGTATAGTTTTAGATCTGATTATGATAGCATGTGTTCAGGATTTTGTTAATAGCTTAAACTTGATGAATGTTAAGGTAGAGATATGCTTGACATCGCATGTAATCGGATAGAGAACTTGTTCTTAAACCTTCTTCAATTGTAATTCACATAGAGATATAGTGGGTTAGTTGATTAAGGTGTTTAACGGATTTCTATCTTAATTGTGGATTGACGTTAATACGGTATTAGTGCATCGAGAGGTGGTTAATACTACTTTAGTGTTCTTGATTAACAATTCGGGATAAAGAATAATTGATGAGAAGTGTGTTAACTTAAATGGAGCAATAAGTGAAGTTGTGATCTTAAATCTCCATAGTCTTAAATTAATTAGTGGAATTTAATAGTAGTTTAATTTATATAATTTGAAATTTATTCGTTTAAATAAGATTGAGTTGGTTACGGGTTAGTACTTGGTGATTTTTATTAACCAATTCTCTATGGGAACGATACTCAACTTATCACTTTATTACTTGTTGACCACGTATACTTGCGTGTTGTGCGTAATTAGATTTTACCCACCATCACCTCTCTGGCTACTCCAGGCCACAGCAAGGTCCTCGAACCATCACTGAAAAAAATACATAAATATATGAAAATCAAAATATGTTAACATAATGTAAAAGAATTTCAGGATTTTAAATGCATACTAAATAAAAGAATTAAATTACTTACAACAATGTGCTCTACCTCAGTTGAGATATAAACACCTTCACCTTTCTTCTGGTGGGCGCGCCACCAAAACTCCAAGTGGGAAGTTGCGTGCTTAAGACTAGCCTCAAGTCTTTCCTTGTAGAGGTCGTGCAATTTGAGACCCCGTGCGAAAGGTGGAAGCTTGACTCTTCTGTAGGCAAAGACGTCTGTTGCGCATCTTCTGAAAAGTAGCGCCCTCCCAAATGCTTCACATCTGGTCCCACACCACAGCACCAATGAAATTTGGTCGTACATCTTTAAGTGTTTGTCCATCAACCATCTTGGTCTGGGCCTTCTTGTAATGTCCACAAATTTTAAACTCCTTATTAATTAAAAATATGATTTAATTTTAATGAGTTAGTTTTGTGAGTTTATTTAAATCTTATGTGGTTATGTGAATTTATGAAATGATTAAAGTGAGTCACTAATAGTTTATTTAACTTAGTGGACTAACCCTAAGATTTTAATATCAAAGAATTGATAAGATTATTATTAATTAAATATTCAATTTATTTGAATATGGTGGCAAAAGTTGAACATATTGGTTAATTGCAATTATGAGTAATTAATCGATAATGTGTTAATTAATAATTATTATGAATAAATAATAATTAATGAGTATAATGTGATTATATATTTTCTTGGTTAATTTGTGCAAACATGCAATAGAGTAAACCTTTATTATATGGTAGTTAACTATATATTTTATATAGTACAAGGTGGCACATTAATATGTCTATATATTATATATATAGACTATATAGTAAGAGTTATTTGCATTCATGTGAGTTACATAATAATATTGTTATATGATATGAAGTATGTGGGTAAACATTCATGTATATCCTATTGACATATAATAATATCAATTGTTAAATTTATAATGATTTCATTAAGTTATTATAACAATAAATATATCATGGTAATAGAAAATGTACATGAATTATATGTATATATTAGAGAATTAAATTAATGTATTTAATTTAATTATCTCATTCTCTTAAATTAGTGATTGACTTATTCTTTAGTTCATTGTAATTATCTCATTCTCTTAAATTAGGGACTGACTGATTCTTTAGTTATTAGGTTTGATATCAATATCTTTTTGGTTGTAACAAATTGATTCTCTCTTATAATCTTATTATATTTATACCTCCTAACATCAATGAAAATATCATGCCATTATTCATTAGTCTAATTATTCTTTATGGTATCAAAGCATTAGTCGGTCCTAAACCCCTCTTCGGCCAATCCTAGCCAAAGACCCACCATGGCCACTGATCATCAGAGTATCGCCATTCCCAACCCAGGAAATGCAACCCAAAGTCTTCAACTCATAAACATCTCTCATCCATCCATCGTCAAATTGACCTCCACAAATTATCTCGCCTGGAAACTCCAGATTGAGGCCATTCTCATAGGGTACGACCTCTACAAATACATTGACAAAAATCATCCATGTCCTCCTCGCACCATAACCACCAAAAATGTTGAAGCTTCCAACCCAAATTTTCTGCCATGGATTCGCCAAGACAAACTGTTGTTTGGCGCCCTTGTTGGTTCCATCTCTCACTCTCTTATTCCGCTAATCCAGCAATCAGCCACTTCCCGCGAAGCATGGCAAACCCTTGCCAACACCTATGCTCGCCCGACTCGTGGTCACATAAAGTAACTCAAGGACCAGATCAAGAAATCCACGAAGGGCTCACAGTCCATATCGGACTACATGCAATACGTCAAGGGTCGCACTGATCAACTTGCTACACTTGGAAAACCGATGGACCATGAAGACATCATTGAGACGATCTTAGAGGGTCTCGGTGATGACTATCTCCATATTGCCGATATAGTGGCCAGTAGAGACAACCCCATCTCATTTGATGAACTTCATGAGAAACTCATCAACAGAGAACTGACACTTCAGCAGCCACAATCTGCTTCCTTCCCGCATCTCGCCACGGCCAACACTGCGTCGACTAGATTCAATAATTCACTTCGGCCCGTGTTAAAACAGACACACCTACCACATCTTGCTTCACGACAACAGCCATCGCCGCCTCTTCATGCCACGAATCGCAAACAGAGGCCTAATCTCGGTAAGTGCCAAGGATGCCGCCAACAGGGCCACACCGTTGCTCAGTGTCCCCTCTTTCAGCTTGTACCCGCCCCCTAACACGGCGCTCCTCGCTCATCGCACAATGGACCTCCGTGGTACCCAAAGGCACATGTAGCCACAACATCATGTCACTGCTGACCTCGGCAACCTTTCGCTTCATGCTCCATACGATGGGTCTGATGACATCGTAATTGGTGATGGCACTAGGTTACACATTTCCAAAACTGGTTCTGCCTCTCTTATAACATCCTCTCACACTTTTCAATTACATGATGTTTTATTTGTTCCTGCCATGAAAAGAAACTTAGTCTCCATATCTCAATTTTGAAAAACTAATAACACTTTGATTGAGTTCTTACCATCTTCTTTTCATGTGAAGGATCTATTGACAGGGGCAATACTGTACGAAGGACAACCTAAAGATGGTGTGTATGAATTGCCGGTTTCGCCTTCCGCATCTCGTCCTTCGGTCTTCACCAGTACAAAAGTATCCTCATGTGTCTGGCATCATCGTCTTGGTCACCCATTCTAGTCAATCCAACGTCATATAGTCTCTAAGTTTTGTTTACCTTTAGATTTCTCTAGTCCCAAGCATTTCCATTGTAATGATTGTTACTGCAATAAAAGTTATAAATTACCTTTTTCTCAATCATCTATTGTGTCGACTTCCCCTCTCCAAATTATTTATTCTGATGTGTGGACCTCGCCTATTTATTCTGTAGATGGTTACAAATACTATGTTATTTTTGTGGATCACTTCACGCACTACATTTGGCTTTACCCCCTCAAACGTCAATCTGACGTTGCCACTATTTTTCCTCATTTCCGAGCTCTTGTTGAAAACTACTTCAAAAATAAAATAATCACCTTCTACTCTGACATTGGGGGGGAATACATGGGTCTCGCCAAATCCACTGGTCTCGCCACATACTTATCCACACATGGAATCTCGCATCTCACTTCACCACCTCACACTCCAGAACACAATGGCTTCTCGGAACGTAGACATCGCCATATTGTTGAAACAGGACTTACTCTTCTCTCTAAAGCTACCTTACCACTAACCTACTGGTCATATGCCTTCTCCACTACAGTCTATCTCATAAATTTCCTTTTGACACCAACTCTCAATATGACCTCTCCCTATCATAAACTCTTTAAGTCGCCGCCCAACTATTCCAAGCTTCGAGCCTTTGGTTGTCTATGCTATCCTTGGCTCCGTCCATATTCACCTCACAAACTCGCTAGTCGCTCCTCACCTTGTGTCTTCATTGGTTACTCCCTCACTCAGAGTGCTTATCTATGTCTTAATCCAAATACTCAAAAGATCTTCATCTCACGTCATGTTCGATTTATTGAGTCCGAGTTTCCCATGTCTAAAGTTGATCCACATCTCGCTCGTTTTGATAACTTGACATGTGACACATGGCTCCCACAACATGTCATTCTCCCGGCTTCATACCCATCATCCGAAGGTAGTCCAGCGGCTCTTCGCTAGGTGACTCCACCACACAAAAGGTTATGGTAGCCCACAATGACTTGCCCCCAGTACTTCCTCCTTCGCCTAAATTCCCAAACAACTTATCCCCCATACAACCTAACCCAATACTTGTACCTGCACCTGCTCCTGGCACGTTCCCACTTATCACTTTGGACTTACCTCCACTAGTACTTCCTCAAGCCTCCGAAGCCCCATCCTCACAATCCTTGCTTCGTACCTCGCCCATTGTCACTCGTTCTCGAAACAACATCCACAAACCAATCACTAAACTCAACCTCTCGACCCAACTTGCCTCAGCAATTGAACCCATATGTGTAACTCAAGCCATCAAAGATAGCAAATGGAGAAAGGCGATGTCCGAAGAGTTTGATGCCTCGAAATGGCATATGGGAACTGGTACCTCCCAATGGTGTGCAAAATATTGTGGGGTGAAAATGTATATTTCGACTTAAACGTTTATCTGATGTCTCTATTAATAGGTACAAGGCTCACTTAGTAGCAAAAGGGTTTCACCAACGGCCCGTAGTGGACTACCATGAAACGTTCAGTCCGGTTGTAAAGCCGACCACAGTTCATCTCATCCTCTCGCTTGCGGTCAGCCGCGGTTGGGATCTTCGACAGCTTGATGTCAACAATGCATTCCTCCAAGGCACCCTCACTGAAGATGTCTTCATGACCCAACCTCAAGGCTTTGTTGATGCTGATCATCCACTCCATGTATGTAAACTACGTAAGGCAATATATGGTCTCAAACAAGATCCTAGAGCTTGGTACACTGAACTTCGCCAGTTTCTTCTTGCATCTCATTTCACCAACTCAGTTGCTGACACCTCTTTGTTCATTTTCAGTGATAAAGGTAAAACCATCTTATTACTTGTTTATGTTGACGATATCATCATCACAGGTAACAATATAACATCAATCCAAGCCTTCATCTCGGTCCTGGCTCGCCGCTTTTCACTCAAAGATCTCGGCCCTCTTCACTACTTCCTTGGTGTTGAAGTTGTTCCTTGCCCTCAAGGCCTTCTCCTATCACAACAAAGATACATTGCAGACTTGTTGGCTCGAACAAAGATGACTTATGCACGTCCTGTTGCAACTCCGCTAGCCACTTCTCCCATCACTCTTCAGTCGAGGACAACACTTACTGACCCAACCGAATTTCGAGCAGTAGTTGGCAGTCTTCAGTATCTTTCACTTACCCGTCCAGACATTGCCTATGTAATCAACAAACTATCTCAATACATGCATCGTCCGACTACCGATCACTGGAATGCTGCCAAACGACTTCTTTGATATTTGTGTGGTACCATTGATCATGGCATCCTGTTACATCGCCAGTCGCCTTTCACTCTACACGCCTACTCAGATGCCGACTGGGCTAGTAATAAAGACGACTTCACCTCCACCAGTGCTTATATTGTCTACCTCGGACGAAACCCGATATCCTGGAGTTTGAAGAAGCAACGAACAGTAGCTCGCTCCTCGACTGAAGTCGAGTACCGATCTGTTGCCTCCACAGCTGCTGAGGTGAGCTGGATCACATCTCTTCTTAGTGAACTTGGTGTCACATCCTCACTGAAAGTAGTATGCACACAAGCCAATCATGTTTGATGATAAAGCATATACTTTGTAACAATCTTATTCATTTATTAATTAATTTATTAAAGGCTTTTAATTATCTACATGATGCTGTTTTATAATATGTGATAAACCCATAGTTTTAAGCAATGCTTTTAGAATAATGATGATGATCATTCTAATGAGATCTAAATTCTTTGAAAGCTTAAAATAAAAATAGTTCCCAATCATTGGATTACTAAATTGGGGATTAGTGAATCCGGATAGATTGGTACATACGTTGCTTGCTCATTGGATGACGATGATTGATCTCATGATCATTTGTGTGGAGACACTAAAGCAAGTATGTAGATGCTTATTAGAGAATAAGTTCACTGAACGTGGCTCGTTAAGGAATACCTAATGGAGTTTTACTTGCCTGTCAATAGGAATTCCTATAGTGATAGTAGTACAAGTAATCCTTGGACTTGAGATCATCATAGTATCTCGTGTATGATGAGTTATACTTTGACTTATTCCTTAAGACCCTTAGGGTATATCAAAGGGTATGCTTGGGTATAATAAGTTGTATATGGAGATAATGTATGATCAATAAAGAATCTACCACTTCTAATAAAGAAGAGAAATGTCCTATGTGATTCGATAAATGACAACCCAAAGAGTTCTTGGCATTAATAGAATGAAATTAGAAAGGAGTTTCTAATTTGCATTATTTGAGTTGTGCATTTAAGGATCGAAATACATATAATTAAATAAAATAAGACTTGACAGTAATTCCATGTCTTATATTTAATTGGGACATTGTATGGTGGAAGGATTGAATTGTATGGTAACTATTTACTCAAAGGTTCTTTAATGATTAATGTTGAAATCTATATTATCTGGAAAGTCGTTGATCGCTAGGGAGGCTTATCCCTATTGTAGAATAAATATTATTTATTTAAATAAATTAATTGTTTAATTTATTTATTTAAATAAGATTAGAATTGTTCTAATTGATTTATTCACAACCGGTTTAATATGGAGAACCTAAAGGGTCACACCATAAAAGGAAGAATAATTATTTAAGAAGTTAATGGCATAATCGTAATAATATGTTATGTATATTTAATTTAATCTATGGTGATAGAATAAATTAAATAGCTTAATATTATTATTTAATATTTTAGAAATATTAAATATAAATTAATAAGAGGAGTCTTATTAATATTATTACAATTATTATTATTTTAATTTCTAAAAGAGTTTAGAAATTAATTTAATATAAGTACTCTCATTTATTCCTAATAGGATTAGGAGGAAAATTAATTAAAGGAGTTTAATTAATTATCCCTAATAAGATTAGGGAGCCCATTTAATTAAAAGAGTTTAATTAAAAATACCTTATTTTAATAGGGTTACTTGATATCTTTATAAGAGAAGTCTTATATTAGATATCAATGATACGCAATTCAAAAGTTGGAGAGTACGCCCTTTTTCTATAGAGATAGGAAAAACTAGGGTTGAGCCAATATCCCTTCTTCTTGAAAATTATTTTTCCTTGGTGGATCACCTCTATAGGCCAAACAGATGGGTGGCTAACGTTGATCAAAGGAAGGAACCAAACTCGGTGGATTCAAGGAGATCGCGGAGAAGTAGGAGGTGAACTCGTACCTGAGGAAGCTCGTTTCTACAAGGGTATGATTTCATAATTTCTTATTCTTCGTTTAATTAATAATTGTGCATAAAGGGTGATCCGGGTATATGGTTTGTAAAAATTTTAAACTCTGATTTTACACGTTTCCGTACTTTTTATGCAATTTGATTGCGTTCTTGAATATTACAAACCTAACAGTGGCATCAGAGCCAAACCTTTATGCGAATTATTAATTGTTTTAATTTGATATGTATATTGATATGTGTTTAGAATAATTTTTTTGGGCATAATTTTAATGTATAAAATTATTTAAAAAAAAAAACGTCGAAATCAGTTCGCGTTTTATAAAAGAGTTAAGATTATATATATATAAAGGAGACTCACGTGATTCTTATGATTCCACCAAATGTCACGTGGCCATAAAAGTTGCGGGGATTCAAAATGGCGTGGCTTGCCTTTTAAAAGAGTCACCAGATTTTTTTTTTATTGGTAATGGAATCCTGTAGCCTTAAAATGTGGCATGCAATTTTATTTTTTTTTTTGAGCCATTCATGTGCATGGTTATAATATTATATATATATAATAATATTCTTAGTTATTTTATAATTAAAATAATAAGTTTATTTTAATCTTAAAATAAAAGGTTTATTTTAATTTTAAAATTAGAATTTTAAAATTCATTCATGCTAACTAATTAGAGTTGGAATTGGATTAAAAGTGATAACTAATTGGAGTTGAAATTGGATTTTATTTTTTCTAAAATAAAGGAGTTTATTTGTGAATAGAAGTAAATCCATCTTTCCTTAAATAAAGGAGTTTATTTAGATATGAAATAAGATTTCATATTATTCAAAATAAAAAAGAGTTTATTTGTGAATAGGAAAGAGAATCCATATTTCCTTAAATAAAGGAGTTTATTTAAATATGAAATAAGATTTCATATTATTCAAAATAAAGGAGTTTATTTGTGAATAGGAAAAGAATTACGTGTTTCCTTTAATAATTTTTTTTTTTACATGGAATTGGATTCCATAATTAATTAAAATAAAGGAGTTTATTTTGATTAAAATTTTTGATTAAAATAAAATAGTTTATTTTATTCAAAATTGGATAAATTAAAATAAAATAGTTTTATTTTGATTTAAATTTGGATTAAAATAAAGGAGTTTATTTTGATTCAAAATTAGATTTTATACTAACTAAATTTGCCCATTAAATGATATCAATATATATATTAAATGTTTATTATTCATAAGATGAATGTTATTTATTGATGCATATGGTGATGTGTATGATAATAAATGGGATTGATTATGACTATTGACCAATGTGATTGGATTTTATTTTAGTTGGATGCATGAATGTATGGGTTTTATTAAATGGGGTTCTGCATGCCTCGTCTTCTCTAATTTTTCTTAATGTAAATTCTATGTCCCTCTATGTACTTCCCTCGATTTGCGATCAAGGTTTCTATTTATTTTAAATAGTTTTGTAATAGGAATAGTTAGAATTAATTTTTTGAAAAAATTGGAGATCAAGGAAGAAGGCGAAGAGCGCGAAGACCCGTTTGTAATGGAGCCCGGGTTTAAATGTAATAGTTATATTTAAATATTATTTCTTGCTCCCCTAGGGTTTGACCTTTTGGTTCACTTGGTGGCTCTAGTGAACCAAACTATAATAAAAGTCCATAATCAATCCGGGTAGAATATTGTATTCTATATGTGCATGCTATACTATATGGTTTGTAAAAATTTTAAACTCTGATTTTACACGTTTCCGCACTTTTTATGCAATTTGATTGCGTTCTTGAATATTACAAACCTAACACTCACAACAACCGGTAATCTAGTGTGATAATGTGGGAGCAACAAACCTCTGCTCAAATCCAGTCTTCCATTCTCGCATTAAACATGTAGCTCTCGACTTTCACTTCATATGTGAACAAGTTTAAGATGGCATCTTACGAGTAACTCATGTCTCTTCGATGGATCGACTAGCTGATACACTCACCAAACCACTACCCCGCACACGTTTCCATGGCTTGTTGAACAAGATTGGTCTCACCTCACGGATCTCCAACTTGCGGGGGCATATTAGAGAATTAAATTAATGTATTTAATTTAATTATCCCATTCCCTTAAATTAGTGATTGACTGATTCTTTAGTTTATTGTAATTATCTCATTCCCTTAAATTAGGGACTGACTGATTCTTTAGTTATTAGGTTTGATATCAATATCTTTTTGGTTGTAACAAATTGATTCTCTCTTGTAATCTTATTGTATTTATACCTCCTAACATCAATGAAAATATCATGCCATTATTCATTAGTCTATTTTATTCTTTAGTATGTAACTACTTGATACCTTGTAATTAGGAAATACATTGTATGCTCTTTAAAAGCCTAGCATTTCATTTCTTTTTGCAATTCTTTGAGCCTTTGCCCTTGTCCCAAATATATGAAATGAATTATGTGTATGGGAGTACAGGATCTACATATTTTATAACCAAAGTTTATATTATGTGTATATATAAGTGTTGATTCTTGTATAAGCAATTCATTATAACCTATGTTATATATCCTACTCTTATACTCATCTCAAATTCCAACCAACCTAGAACAATTAGAAATGAATTATGTAACAATTATGTTACGTATATTTAATTTAATCTATGGTGATAGAATTAATTAAATAGTTTAATATTTATTATTTAATATTTTATCCATCCCTTGGTATATTTATAACTTTCTATAAATAGAACACTTCAAAGTTTATATTATGTGTATATATGGTATAAGCCAATTGTAGCATTTCATTTCTTTTGCAAATTGCTGAGTTTTGCTCCTTGTCCCAAATTTAGTGGCTCAAAGGTACATGAATAGTAACATGAAGCTAATTTACGTATTTTAAAAAAGCTAGCTATCCTACTCTATACTCATCTCAAATTCAACCAACCTAGAACAATTAGTGGATGGGGAGTGGGATTCATGAGTGGAATTACCAACTCTCACCAAACTCTCTTAATCCAATGAATTCTTCATCCATCCCTTGGTTTAAATTATTGAATAATGGCTTAGCATGGTCAATGAACTTTCTATAAATAGAACACTTCTCTTCTCTTTCCTTGTCCTTTGAGATTAAAGTTAAACGTTAGAGTGTGTTAGTTCTTTGAGCTATTAGGGAGTATTATCGAGAAAATCAATTCAGGCTCCAAGAGGTATAAAATCTAACTTATGTTCTTAATTTAGGTTTTTGGCAAATTCTTGTAATTCTCATGAATTCTTTATAATGTGTATGAATTGGCTTAAGGGTGTGTTATTTAAGCTAGTATGCATGCTTAGAAGTATTGGAAGTACTTTGAGTTGCTGCATAAGATGTTTGTGAAAGTAGTATGCACACAAGCCAATCATGTTTGATGATAAAGCATATACTTTGTAACAATCTTATTCATTTATTAATAAAAGTATTAATTTATTAAAGGCTTTTAATTATCTACATGATCTTTGTTTTATAATATGTGATAAACCCATAGTTTTAAGCAATGCTTTTAGAATAATGATGATGATCATTCTAATGAGATCTAAATTCTTAGAAGCTTAAAACTAAAATAGTTCCCAATCATTGGATTACTAAATTGGGGATTAGTGAATCCTGGATAGATTGGTACATACGTTAACTTGCTCATTGGATGAGGATGATTGATCTCATGATCATTTGTGTGGAGACACTAAAGCAAGTATGTAGGTGCTTATTAGAGAATAAGTTCACCGAACGTGGCTCGCTAAGGAATACCTAATGGAGTTTTACTTGCATGTCAGATAGAATTCTCAGTAGTGATAGTAAGTAGACAAGTAATCCTTGGACTTGAGATCATCATAGTATCTTGTGTATGATGAGTTATACTTTGACTTATTCCTTAAGACCCTTAGGGTATATCAAAGGGTATGCTTGGGTATAATAAGTTATACATGGAGATAATGTGTGATCAATAAAGAATCTACCACTTCTAATAAAGAAGAGAAATGTCCTATGTGATTCGATAAATGACAACCCAGTAGTCCTTGGGTTAAGGCGTAATGAAATTAGAAAGGAGTTTCTAATTTGCATTATTTGAGTTGTGCATTTAAGAGTCGAAAAACATATAATTAAATAAAATAAGACTTGACAAAGTAATTCCATGTCTTATATTTAATTGGGACATTGTATGGTGGAAGGATTGAATTGTCTTTTGTAACTATTTACTCAAAGGTTCTTTAATGATTAATGTTGAAATCTATATTATCCGGAAAGTCGCCGATCGCTAGGGAGGCTTATCCCTATTGTAGAATAAATATTATTTAAATAAATTAATTGTTTAATTTATTTATTTAAATAAGATTAGAATTGTTCTAATTGATTTATTCACAACCTGCTTAATATGGAGAACCTAAAGGGTCACACACATAAAAGGAAGAATAATTATTTAAGAAGTTAATGGCATAATCGTAATAATATATGTTATGTATATTTAATTTAATCTATGGTGATAGAATAAATTAAATAGCTTAATATTTATTATTTAATATTTTAGAAATATTAAATATAAATTAATAAGAGGAGTCTTATTAATATTATTACAATTATTATTATTTTAATTTCTAAAAGGGTTTAGGAATTAATTTAATATAAGTACTCTCATTTATTCCTAATAAGATTAGGAGGTTAAATTAATTAAAAGAGTTTAATTAATTATCCCTAATAAGATTAGGGAGCTTAATTAATTAAAAGAATTTAATTAATTAAATAAAACCCAATTCCTTAATTGTTAAGATGGGTTGCCCACATCTATAAATAAGAGGAGTCTTATTATGGGTGTTTATGGGTTGTTGATTTTTCAACATACGTAATAATTCCAATTTGTTGGAGAGTACACCCTTTCTATAGAGATAGAAAAACTAGGGTTTGAGCCAAAAACACCCATCTTCTTGAATTTTCTTCTTCCTTGGTGGATCACCTCTAGAGGCCAAACATTTGGGTGGCTAACGTTGATCAAAGGAAGGAACCAAACCCGGTGGATTCAAGATTGAACGCGAAAGGATTTGGAGGTGAACTTGTACCTGAGGAAGCTCGATCTTCAAGGGTATGATTCTCATTCGTTATCTTTTTCGTTTAATTAATAATTATGCATAAAGGGTGATCCGGGTATATGGTTTGTAAATTTTTAAACTCTGATTTTACCACGCTTCCGCACTTTTTATGCAATTTGATTGCTTCATGAATATTACAAAACTAACAGTTTGGCATTGGTTGGAGTTAAGCCTCTGCAGAAACAGAGGCCATTTTTTCTGTCTGGAAGAAGTGGCGCGGCCGCGCCACTTCCCTTGTCTTTCACCACAAGGCCGCGCAGGTAGCAGATCCCAGTTGCTCATGTTAGCTCCTTAAGACATTCTGAGCATGTTACTTTGATTATTATATGCATACAAATGATCTCAACTTGTGGACTAAGGTAGTTATGTATATAGTAAGCAATAATAGGTTTGTTTTAATGACTTAGTTATTCAAAGAAGGCTTAAAGATTTGAAAACTAGAAATTGTATACATGGAGTAATATATATTCTGACTTTGTGAACATATGTAAATAACTTGAGTATGTGCACAAATGCATATGAGAGCATGAATTAGACAATATAGACGTATCTTGCATGCTTGAATGAATTTTTACTAATGGAGACTTAAAGTTTTGAAAATGAACTTGATAAACTATATATACATTAAGTTGAGAACTTGTAAGTATGTTTTTGATGTCTAGCATGTATATATATGAAAGTATGATGTATGGTAGGTAAAGTGACTTACATGATTGATAGCTTAACATGTGAAGTGTTGATTAAGTAAAAACAAATAATAACCTTTGATATGTTTGATGAAAGGTTAAAGTTAGTTATTCATATAATAACATGTGTGTTGTGCATGATTGTTCGTTTATGTACAAGTCGTGTATGGACTGGTTTATCAAGTGAAGCGCTATGTCTTGGTTTGCACTGTGAGCAAAGACTACCGCCACTTACCCTTAGTACAAACCAAGCGCTACCGCCGCCAGCCTCGCATCGAGATCTAAGTTCTGTTATTAAATTGAGAACTGATGCATGCTTATATGGTTACTCTAATCTGTAATACATGTCCAATATAGTAGTCATATGATAATAAGCATGTTATTGAAAGAAGCCTATGATGAATTAGTAAATGGTGATTTCAACTATGATATAGTGTGTTAGAAACTAATCGAGTAATGTAATGATACATGTATAGAAGCATGCTATGTGATGATTTGATTCTTGTAAGTGTAGACTCATATTAGGTTACACATACTAATTGGAAAGATCGACTTGTTAATGTTTGGTCCTTTCAATGCAAGTTAACTAAAGCTAGAATTATATTGTAGCTGAACAAACAGGAAAGTTTTATAACTTACACAAACTTTGGATTTTGTGCAAGTTCTTGAATTTCATACGATTCGTATGTTGAATGCAAGTTTCCTGAATTCTTAATCTTTTACTTGAGCAAGTTTCCCTAAACTTACTCCAATTATTATTGAGCAAGTTCCTTGAACCCTACTTTTATTGTGTGCAAGTTTCTCTAACCTTACTCAAATTTATATTAAGTAAGTATCCGAACACTATTTTATTGTGTTGCAATGTTTTCTAACTTACACAACTTTGTTTGTTGTGAAAGTTTCTTATCCTTATCATATTGTATTCAGTAGGTTGTTGTTGAATTGAAAGTTATTCATTTAAGCTTGAATCTTATTTCCAAGCATGCTATTAAGTGGTTTAATTACTTTACAATTATTCCACATCGATATTATTGATATTCGCACTTAGTGCACTTGAGTTCGTATAGTCTTGGACTTGTACATCATTTAAAGTTCAAATAATTCTTGAACTGTGTCAGATAGAGTCTGAACCTTTGTTCGGTCAGATAAACGTATGAAGTTTTATAAAAGCTATCCAAACCAATTGATGGTAAGGATTCTTAGACTGAAAGAACACTCCTTTTTTGATAGGGGAGTACCAGGTATCTAATATAAGATACACAGAGCAGATTTAAATGTTATGCATATACATAGTGTACGTGAGGCTGATCCCCTCAAGTATTTATTCTGTAGCCAGTAACCTAAAGGGTCAATTAGCTATTGATTCCATTGGAATGTTATAGTTCAAAGTCTATATAACTAGCAGTTATTCTAAAAGCAATCGTTATCTTTTCTTGCGATATTTATATTGTTGAATCCTTTAGATATTCATATTGTTGAATTCATTGTCAATTATTTTTCCATTCATCATGATATATCCTTATTGTTGTATTTAAACTTGTTGACCAAACTTGGTGCTCATCCTTGCTATATCATGAATATATTGCGCCTAAGCCCGAGACCTCGTGGAAGGACAAGGGTAAAGAAAAGATGTAGAATAAATGGGCAAGGAGCGACTTTTACCTTATGCTTAGTTTAAATTATCGTTATGTAATATGAACCCTAATGATTATTTTAGGGTATGTTTGTAAGATGATATTAAGGTTATCGATCTCGGGGACTAGTAACACCTTTTGAATGAACGACGACGCTTATTATATTCCGCATTTTAGTTATCGTATATTGTTTAGAGGTGAATGTTTGTATTTTATCGTGATGACCGAATCGGGTCGAGGACCCGATTCGGGGCGTCACAGTTGGTATCGTAGCTAGGTTATAAACGTTAGAATGCTAAAACCTAGGTTATAACCTTAGTAGAAAACTCAAGTAGAGTATGTAAGGATGGGTTGAGAAAATTCATCAAGTTTTATTTTGATACTGAAGTTGTTTATTTAAATCAAGAATGATTGATAGACGTCTTAAACTTCTTAATACTAACATGGATAAGATATCACATAAACTCCTAATAATTTTCTTCCTTTCCTCGATCATGCCGCCTAGGAGAATTCAAATGAAATCGTAGGGAGGAAGGATCCGTTAACAATGGTGGAGGGGAAAATGTCGATCCAATGCAGAACTTTGTTAACCTATTAATGGAAGCAATGCAAAATGCACTTCACCAAAGAAAGGGCGCCCAGACAACACTTGGCTAGCTTTAAGGACTTTAAATTGGTAGGACCACCGGAATTCGGGGAAACTTGGATCCAATTAAAGCCCATACATGGATAGAAGAAATGGAGAAGGTGTTTGAGGTCGCACGAGTGGTCAAGAACGTAAGACAAGTTTTGCCACTTTCATGATGAAGAAGCGAAGCTAACTATCGGTGGAAAGCCAATAGGAGCCGAAAGCGTACGAAGGAGTTATTCCTCGGGAGAGATTTAAGGAGCTATTCCTCGAGAATTACTTCTGAGAATACGCAATGTGATATAGAGGTTAAGTTTCTAGAACTGAAGCAAGGTAGTATGTCTGTCGCAGAGTACGCGATAAATTTAACGAGTTAGCCCGATTCGCTTCACATCAGTCGACACGGAGGCCGGAAGGCAAGGAGGTTCAATTTAGACCGAAACCATGGGTGCGTAAAGCAATGGTCGTATTTAAAGATTAAGACTTACTCGATCTTTTTGAAAGGGCTATCATTGCCAAGGAGGCAATGAAGCCATCGCTTCGATTCAAACAAGAAAAGAAGACCGTTAGAAGGGCAAAAGGGGGAAGCAAATGGAGGCAAAGAACCCCAACAAGCGTAAATGGACGGAGAGCCAATCCTTTGGAGGCAATAAGTCCGGAGGGGAGGCCAAGAAAAGTATGAAGTGCAACAACTGTGGGAAGAATCACTTGGGGGAGTGTATGAAGGGAAAGGGTGTTTGTTATCGTTGCGGACAACCGGGGCACATGGCTCATTAGTATTCGAATAAGTAGAAGGGAGGATGTTTCTCGTGTGGAGCCACGAACCATCAAATTAAGGACTGCCCGAAGAGAAAGGGCGATGCAGCTAGCGGCAACCGCAACAACAACAATGGGCTTAACATTGGAGGACCAGCCAGTTAAGCCAATAGACCAACGACATGAACTTTCAACATGACCGTGTAAGATGCGGTGGAGTTTAAGGATGTGGTGTCAGGTATCATTCCGATCAATGATATAGATGCATACGTGTTATTTGATTCGGGTGCTACCTGCTCTTTTGTTTTCGAAGAATTTGCTAAACAGTTAGACTTACCCCGTGAGAGATTAGAACACCCTATGAACGTAGAAGTAGCGAACAAGGAAATTATCCCCGTAGAATACATTCATAGGAATTGTTATACCGAATTGCGAGGATTTAAGCTCAAAGTGGATTTGATACCGATTTTTTTGGGGGATTTCGATGTATTCCTTGGAATGGATTGGTTATCGGTTCACGGAGCAGTCATAGATTGTAAGAAGAAGTGTGTACACCTTAAGACTCCGAATAAGTCAAAGGTGGTATTTTATGGTAGTAAATCACCGAGACAATCTCATTGTCTGACGATGGTGCAAGCGCATAGATTGCTTAGGAAGGGTTGCATAGGTTATTTGGCTCATGTGGTTGATACTCGATGAGTCGAGAATGAACTGAGTTAGATACCTATTGTAAGGGATTTTGTTGATGTCTTCCCAGATGAGATTCCGGGATTGCCACCGGATAGAGAGATTGATTTTGTTATTGAATTGGCACTAGGGACAGCACTGGTATACAAAGCGCCGTATCGTATGGCACCGGTAGAGATGAAAGAACTGATGGCTCAATTACAAGAGTTATTAGAAAAGGGATACATTTGACCGAGCGTATCACCATGGGGAGTACCAGTCTTATTCCGAAAAGAAGAAAGATGGGTCGCTTAGACTTTGTATCGACTACCGAGAGTTGAACAAGGTCACCATTAAGAACAAGTACCCGTTGCCTAGGATAGACGATTTGTTTGATCAGTTGAAGGGGGCAAAGTACTTTTCAAAGATTCACTTGAGGACTGGTTATCACCACCTGAAAGTGAGGCCGGAGGATATTCCAAAGATGACATTCCGTACTGGGTATGGACACTTTGAGTTTTTGGTAATGTCATTTGGATTGATGAACGAGCTAGAAACATTTATGGATTTGATGAAAAAGTGTTTAAACAGTATTTGGATAAATTTGTTGTCGTATTCATCGATGACATTCTAGTATATTTAGAAACAGAGGAAGAACACGCAGAGCATCTTCGGATAGTGTTGGAGACATTAAGGAGGGAGAAGCTGTATGCAAAATTCTCCAAGTGTGAGTTTTGGTTGCAAAGAGTGCGCTTTTAGGGCACGTTATCGACAAGAATGGTGTTTCATTGATCCAAATAAGGTAGAAGCGGCTATCAATTGGGAGCAACCAAAAGACGCCGAAAAGAAATTAGGAGTTTCTTAGGATCATGGATACTATCTAAGATTTATTCGGGATTTTTCAAATTAGCATCACCATTGACCAATCTTACCGTAAAGACAGCTTAAGTTCATTTGGATGGAGAAGTGTGAAGAAAGTTTCCTAGAATTGAAGAAGAGGCTTAGTCACACACCGTGTTGGCCTTACCCTGACAACACACGAGGGTTTATAGTGTATAAAGTGATGCGTCACACAAGGGATTTTGGTCGTGTAATCGATGCAACACTACAGTAGTCATCATAATGTACGCTTCACGCCGCCTAAAAGATTATGAGAAGGGATATCCGACTCATGACCTGGAGTTAGCAGCAGTAGTTTTTGACTTGAAGGTTTGGAGGCATTATTTGTATGGCGAGAAGTGTGAGATATATACGGACCACAAGAGTCTGAAGTATATCTTCACATAGAAAGAATTAAACATGAGGCAGCGCCGATGGTTAGAATTGATCAAAGATTATGATTGTGAGATTCTGTACCATCCAGGCAAAGCAAATGTAGTGGCAGATGCCTTGAGCAGAAAAGGAAGAGAGAAGTTATTGAAGTTGACCATTCAAGATGAACTGGTGAAAGATTTTGAACGACTAGACTTGGAGATTAGGTATCTAATGGAGATCAACGAATAATTATTTATAGTAACAGCGAGTCCAACTTTGTTGGATAAGGTTAAAGAAGCACAAGAAAAGAATGAAGATTGCAATAACATCAAGAAGCGATTGACCGAAGGTGATGAGTTGAAATTTAAGATTGATAGCACTGGACTGCTAAGATTTAAAGGACGAATTTGGGTACCGATAGTACCAGAACTGAGAGAAGAGATCTTGCAAGAAGCGCACAGTATGAGATATTTGATACACCCAGGAAGCACGAAGATGTACCAAGATTTGCGTCACCACTTCTGGTGGCCAAACATGAAGAGAGAGGTTGCAAAATGCGTAAGTAGATGCCTAACTTGTCAGAGAGTCAAGGCAGAGCACCAACGACCAAGCGGGTTATTACAACCATTAGAGATTCCAGAATGGAAATGGGAGCACATCACAATGGACTTTGTGATGGGACTTCTGGCAATGCAGAAAGGGCACGACGCCATATGGGTGATTATAGATCATCTTAATAAGTCAGCTCACTTTCTACCGATTAAGATTAAGTATAGTTTAGACCAGTTAGCCAAATTGTATATCAAGGAAATTATCTCGAGGCATGGGGTAGCGGTATCTATTATATCAGATAGAGATCCGTGATTCACGTTAAAATTCTGGAAGAGTCTTCAAGACAAAATGGGGACACAACTACGAATGAGTACCGCGTATCATCCGCAGACCGATGGACAAAGTGAGAGAACGATTTAGACACTTGAAGACCTGCTCCGAGCTTGTGTGATGGACTTCAAGGGTAGTTGGGAGGATCACCTTTCATTAGAAGAATTCGCGTATAACAATAGTTATCACGCCAGTATTGGAATGTCGCCGTACGAAACACTGTGTGGTAGGAAATGTAGAACGCCCTTATGCTGGGACAAAGTTGGAGAACGTCGATTGTTGGGACCAGAGTTGGTACAATGTATCAGAAAATCATCAAGGTAATAAGAGCTCGATTAGTAGCGTACAAGATCGCTGTAAGAAGTATACGGACTTACATCGCAAGAAGAGAGATTTTGAAGTAGGAAGCTATGCTTTTCTGAAAGTATCTCCCTGGAAAGGGAAGATTCGTTTTGGGAAGAAGGGCAAGTTGAGCCTTAGGTTCATAGGACCATTTGAGATTTTACGACGAGTCGGTGAAGTTGCGTATGAGGTAGCATTACCTCCTGAACTTGAGCACATTCACAACGTGTTTCATGTGTCAGTATTACGGCCGTATAAACCAGACTACAAGCACGTTATCTCCTATGAACCGATCCAAGTCAAGAAGGACTTATCGTACGAGGAAGTTCCTGTCCAGATACTAGATAGGAAGGAACAGAAGCTGAGGAATAAGATTATCCATTCCGTTAAGATTCTCTGGAAGAATCACGCAGCAGAAGAAGCTACGTGGGAGCTAGAAGAGAAAATGAGAGTGAATTATCCGTTTTTATTTGAGTAACCTTATTTTTTTTACAATTCTGAGGATGGAATTTTTATAGAGGGGGAGGGATGTAACATCCACAAATTTTAAACTCCTTATTAATTAAAAATGTGATTTAATTTTAATGAGTTAGTTTTGTGAGCTTATTTAAACCTTATGTGATTATTTGAATTTATGAAATGATTAAAGGGAGTCACTAATAGTTTATTTAAATTAGTGGACTAACCCTAAGATTTTAATATCAAAGAATTGATAAGATTATTATTAATTAAATATTCAATTTATTTGAATATAGTGGCAAGAGTTGAACATATTGATTAATTACAATTATGAGTAATTAATTGATAATGTGTTAATTAATAATTATTATGAATAAATAATAATTAATGAGTATAATGTGATTATATATTTTATATGTTTACTTAATTTGTGCAAACATGCAATAGAGTAAACCTTTATTATATGGTAGTTAACTATATATTTTATATAGTACAAGGTATATACATTAATATGACTATATATTATATATATAGAATATATAGTAAGAAGAGTTATTTGCATTCATGTGAGTTCCATAATAATATTGTTATATAATATGAAGTGTGTGGGTAAACATTCATGTATATCCTATTGACATATAATAATATCAATTGTTAAATTTATAATGATTTCATTAAGTTATTATGAATATAATACCAATGGTAATAGAAAATGTACATGAATTATATGTGTGTGTACTACTTGATACCTTGTAATTAGGAAATACATTGTATGCTCTTTAAATCATTATAACCTATGTTATATATGAAATGATTAACATATTTTATAACCAAAGTTTATATTATGTGTATATATGGTATAAGCCAATCAGTAGCATTTCATTTCTTTTTGTAAATTGTTGAGTTTTGCTCTTGTCCCAAATTTAGTGGCTCAAAGGTACATGAATAATAACAACCTAAACTAATTTATGTATTTTCCAAAAGCTAGCTATCCTACTCTATACTCATCTCAAATTCAACCAACCTAGAACAATTAGTGGATGGGGAGTGGGATTCATGAATGGAATCACCAACTCTCACCAAACTCTCTTAATCCAATGAATTCTTCATCCATCCCTTGGTTTAAATTCTTGAATAATGGTTTAGCATGGTCAATGAACTTTCTATAAATATAACACTTCTCTTCTCATTCATTGTTGCTGAGATTGCGCATTAGAGTGTGTTAGTTGATGAGTTATTAGGGAGTATTATCAGAGAAGAGAGGAAATCAATTCAGGCTCCAAGAGTTATAAAATCTTACTTATGTTCTTGATTTGGGTTTTTGGCAAATTCTTGTAATTCTCATAAATTCTTTATAATGTGTATGATTTAGCTTAAGGGTGTGTTATTTAAGCTAGTATACATGTTTAGAAGTATTGGAAGTACTTTGAGTTGCTGCATAATATGTTTGGCATTGGTTGGAGTTGAGCCTCTGCAGGCAGCAGAGCCATTTTTTCGGGTGATGGTAGCGCTGCCGCTTCCACTTCCTTCGTCTTTCACCAAGTATGCAAAGCAGTAGCAGATCACAGTTGCTCATGTTAGCTCCTTAAGACATTCTGAGCATGTTACTTTGATTACTATATGCATACTAATGATCTCAACTTGTGGACTAAGGTAGTTATGTATATAGTAAGCAATAATAGGTTTGTTTTAATGACTTAGTTATTCAAAGAAGGCTTAAAGATTTGAAAATTAGAAATTGTATACATGGAGTAATATACATTCTGACTTTGTGAACATATGTAAATAACTTGAGTATGTGCACAAATGCATATGAGAGCATGAATTAGACAATATAGACGTATCTTGCATGCTTGAATGAATTTTTACTAATGGAGACTTAAAGTTTTGAAAAACTGATAAACTATATATACTATATATACATTAAGTTGAGAACTTGTAAGTATGTTTTTGATTTCTAGCATGTATATATATGAAAGTATGATGTATGGTAGGTAAAGTGACTTACATGATTGATAGCTTAACATGTGAAGTCTTGATTAAGTAAAAATGAATAATAACCTTTGATATGTTTGATGAAAGGTTAAAGTTAGTTATTCATATAATAACATGTGTGTTGTATGTATGATTGTTCGCTTATGTACAAGTCGTGTGTGCCTAGCTTATCGCTGAAGCAACCATGTCTTGGTTTACACCAGAGCAGCGGTACGATCATACTCCACTCCTTAGTACAAACCAAGCGCCGTCGCCATGATCCTCGCAACCTTGAGATCTAAGTTCTTGTTATTAAATTGAGAACCGATGCATGCTTATATGGTTACTCTAACTGTAATACATGTCCAAGATAGTAGTCATAAGCATGTTATAATAAGCATCCTTATTGAAAGAAGCCTATGATGAATTAGTAAATGGTGATTTTGACTATGACATAGTGTGTTAGAAACTAATCGAGTAATGTAATGATACATGTATAGAAGCATGTTATGTGATGATTTGATTCTTGTAAGTGTAGACTCATATTAGGTTACACATACTAATTGGAAAGACCGACTTGTTAATGTTAGGTCGTTTCAACGCAAGTTAACTAAAGCTAGAATTATATTGTAGCTGAGCAAACAGACAATTTTTCTAACTTACACAAACTTTGGATTTTGTGCAAGTTCTTAAATTTCATACGATTCGTATGTTGAATGAAAGTTTCCTAAATTCTTACTCTTTTACTTGGGCAAGTTTCCCTAAACTTACTCCAATTATTATTGAGCAAGTTCCTTGAACCCTACTTTTATTGTGTGCAAGTTTCTCTAACCTTACTCAAATTTATATTGAGCAAGTATCCGAACACTATTTTATTGTGTTGCAATGTTTCCTAACTTACACAACTTTGTTTGTTGTGAAAGTTTCTTATCCTTCTCATATTGTATTGAGTAGGTTATTGTTGAATTGAAAGTTATTCATTTAAGCTTGAATCTTATTTCCAAGCATGTTATTAAGTGGTTTAATTACCTTACAATTATTCCACATCGATATTATTGATATTCGCACTTAGTGTACTTGAGTTCGTACAGTCTTGGACTTGTACATCATTTAAAGTTCAAATAATTCTTGAACTGTGTCAGATAGAGTCTGAACCTTTGTTCGGTCAGACAAACGTATGAAGTTTTATAAAAGCTATCCAAACCAATTGATGGTAAGGATTCTTAGACTGAAAGAACACTCCTTTTCTGATAGGGGAGTACCAGGTATCTAATATAAGATACACAGAGCAGATTTAAATGTTATGCATATATATAGTGTAATACGTGAGGTCGATCCCCTCAAGTACTTATTCTCAGTAGCCGATGAACCAAAGGGTCAATTAGCTATTGATTCCATTGGAGTGTTATAGTTCAAAGTCTATTTAACTAGCAGTTATTCTAAAAGCAATCGTTATCTTTGCTTGCGATATTCATATTGTTGAATCCTTCAGATATTCATATTGTTGAATTCATTGTCAGTTATTTTTCCATTCATCATGATATATCCTTATTGTTGTATTTAAACTTGTTGACCAAACTTGTTGCTCATCCTTGCTATATCATGAATATATTGCAGCTAAGCCTGAGACCTCAGGGATGGACAAGGGTAAAGGAAAGATGTAGAATAGTGGCAAGGAGCAGACTTTACCTTGCACTTAGTTTAAATTACTGTTATGTAATATGAACCCTAATGATTATTTAAGGGTATGTTTGTAAGATGATATTAAGGTTATCGTATCTTGGGACTAGTAACACCTTTTGAATGAACGACGTACGTTTATTATATTCCGCATTTTAGTTATCGTATGTTGTTTAGAGGTGGATGTTTGTATTTTATCGTGATGACCGAACCGGGGTCAGAGGACCTGGATTCGGGGGCGTCACACTTCTTCCAGTCGTAGACCCACTTCTGCCAATTCATCTTGAGATATTTCTGTATAACAGTTATGCCATGGGCTTCTTGCCCGTCCTCAAAGCAGTAGTATCTCTGCACATTACATATTAAGAATAGTAAAAAAAGGGGGATTAATTTATTTAGCTAAACATTCTTGGGAGGCTATTAAGTAAATGGACTCATGTGCAAACTGAAGTGACTAGTTTTGTTCTCTTCTAGCCGTACACAAATGTTAAACTGAAAAAGTTTAATTTGGGGCAAACCATTAACTCAAACATATTATGAAACTGAAAATATTAATATTAGAGGAAAAAATTTGACCTCAAATGAAACCCTTACCTTGCAAATTAGAAAAGTTACTTGATGAGGTTGAATAAGATAACCCCAACTTAGAATAAACCCAACACATACCAATTTGGGAACAAACCCAACATATAGAACAAATTCAATTTGGGAACAAACCTAACACAGACACGGACCATACATGAACTGAAAACAGAATGCCAAGCAAGGGAACTAAATCAGAGCATACATGAATTGAAATTTTCTAAATTAATGTAAAATCAAAGCATACGTGAACTTATTTTAAGAATTGGGGTTTTTTCAATTCAACTAGACGAATTTGGGGATGAATTAGGGTTACATTTGGGGGAAATTTAACGAGCTGAAACTAACCGAGCTTGCGAGAGGAGGCGACAGGGACTGTGGATGACGGCGACGGCGAGAATTTGAAGAAGGTCGACGACGAGCTTCTCAGGCGACGATAGTAGGAAGAGAGAAAGGGAGGGAAAGAGTGATTTTCGCGCAGTGAGAGAAATAATACGCTGGAAGTAATTTAATACACTCATTTTCGACAACATGTCCGTCGAGATTGACTCACTAGCGATGGGAATCTTGTCGACAATGACCTGTCGCCTATAACTTTCCTTCCAGCGCGGAAAAATTCCCACCAAATTCTGCCCCGGTAAAGGTCATTCTCAACGGGACACATTGGTGACATTTATGCCGTGATATTGAGGTCATTCTCGACGGACATAACGACGTCGCTAATGGTGCCATCGCGAATGAACTCACGCGATCAGATGACTTAGCCCTATTTTTTGAGAATCAACTCGATACCATATGCAACAATTCGAGATAATTAAATTTCAAGTTAAACTCAAATCATAATATATTAAGGCCTAATGCATCATCGTTGTAATAATATTTTTTTGAGATTATCTTAGCCAATCACAAACTCATCTAAAAGATTATAACTGAAAATATAATTATTAATAATTGAGGGCCTCATGTACATATTAAATTACCCCACGTGTTACAATATGGGATTGAGATATGTTAAAGTAACATATTGTAGGAGCTTATTAGTAGTACTTTCAGTTTATTTTAATTTAGGCTTTTTTTAAATTATAAGAATTTATAAATTAATTTAAAATTAAAATATATCTCCAATTTAAAATTGGGAGAATAAGATTAATTTAACTATATTAGCGAGAAACTAAAATGATCCTACTATCTTTCCCCGTTGAATTGAAGATTATGTGTCGCAAAAAAAGAGGCTCATTTACAAATAATAATAATAATAATAATAAATAAAAAATATTTAATAGTATAAAGCGATAATATTTTAAATTTATCATCAACATAGAACATTATAGTTAACGGTTAGCAGTTAGCACCTAACAAGGAATATTTTTCCATGTTTATAATACCAACACATATTACAATTTTTATTGAAAATGATGTTGTATCAAAATGCATGTCTAATATAAATGAACCGCCTTTTTTGGCTTAAAATTGTTTTAAAAAATTCATCTTAAAACTTAAATGTCAGTTATTTTAATTTTAAGATATTAAAACTTAATATTTTTAAATTTTTATACACAAAATCTTTCTATTATTATCGTGTAATAATTGATAGTGAGGATATTTTAAATAATTTCACTCTTAAATATATTTGGAAGCATACAAAATTATAGATACTTGATTAGTGTGGAATAAAGGAAAATTGAAGAAATATTGGACTTGGTATAAATGATATATTTAAAAGACTAATTACCCTTTTATTTTGAGTTCGTGTATAACATATGATTTATTATTTCAGAAAAGATAAATTCAATGGCTAATTTTTTTTAGAGATATTCAAGTTCAATATTTTAAAATTAAAATATTACTCTCTTCGCTTCTAACATTAGAGATATAATTTGACTTTTAAACTCAAACGAAGATATATTAAACTTTAAAATTAGATTGACTCACAAAAGTTTAAAATAAAATAAATTTTGTGATTAATAATTTTTATTATATACTATACAATTACAATAACTACATCAATTAAAATTAAATAAATTTATACTAATTTAAAATTTAATATATTATCGTTTGATTTTGAGAATTAAATTGTATTTTTAATTTTGAGAAAATTTTATGTTCTTGTTAACTCATAACATAACAGCCCACTTTAGAAGGAATTTTCATGACCTGGCCGCCATCCCTACAAAGTCGTTTGACTCACGTGCAATAACTTCTTCGGGCCCACTAACGACCAGATTTAGTTTTTATTCATAAAATATTCATTGTTGTTCTTTTCTCTTCTTTGACATCACTAGATAGTTTGATTCATTTTTGAGCGAGCCCTCTCCTACACCTATATAAAGCCCTTAGCTTATTCTGTTTTCATATCACCAAAATTTTCAACTTACCATTCCCGTTCAACAGAACAAAAATATTCAAATTTCAAACTAATGGATTATTCTTCTTCTACATTCTTGCAGAACTCATCATCCACACCTTTTTCTTCTGAATATTCATCATCGGATTCCATGCCATGCAATAATTATGAATATCTTATCCCCTTCAACGAGAACGACTCCCAAGAGATGCTGCTCTTCGGAGTTCTCTCGGAGTCTAGGGGAGAACAAGAAGAGGTGTGTTCACAAGTACCTAATAAAAACGAACAGGAGGTGGCTTATAGAGGCGTCCGAAGGCGGCCGTGGGGCAAATACGCGGCGGAGATTAGGGATTCGACGAGGAACGGCGTTAGGGTGTGGTTAGGTACATTTGACACAGCTGAAGAGGCCGCGTTAGCTTATGATCAAGCAGCATTCGCAATGCGTGGGGCTACGACTGTGCTTAATTTTCCGGCGGAGATTGTGTATGGGTCTTTAGTGGAGATGAATTATGATTTTTATCAAGATTGTTCGCCTGTTTTGGCACTAAAGAAGAGGCATTCGACGAATAAGAAGAAAGGAGTTAGTAGTAGGAAGAAAGAAGAGAGGGTGTTGAGAGTGGAGGATGAAGATAATGTGATAATTTTAGAGGATTTAGGTGCTGATTATTTGGAAGAACTTTTGGGTTTATCTGAGAGTTCTTAACCAGTTGCATGCAAAGGTTGCCAACAATACTTTTAAAAAATTGATATTTTCATGTGGAACATATATTTTCACGTGAAAATTTTATACTTATATATATATGAATATAAGATGGGAGATATTTTCCATAAGAATCTTTATAGATCTTATCTCTGTGTACACTTTTTGATCATTTGATAAACTTATTGGAAAATTTGAAATTGAAACATAAATATCTAAAACGTAAATAACTTGTAAAACTTTATTTTAATATTTAGACCATACCATAATCAATACGTTGTCGGTTTGTTTAACTAAAACGAATTTTTATATTAAATAATACGTAAATCACGACATGTAAACATATATAAAAAAAAAAAAAAAAAAAAAAAAAAAATCCAAACCTAAGACAACCTCCTTAAAAAAAAAAAAAAAAAAAAAAACCAGGGACAAGCTCTTAAAAAAAAAAAAAAAAAAAAAATAAATTAATGAATGCAACCTACGACTACGACATATAAAAAATCAAATAGTGGCACAAGTTCTTTATTTGCTATTTTTTATAACAATATTTGTTATTTTATAAAAACAAATATTTTATAATAACAAATAAAGAATATAAAATATTTTATAAAAACAAATATTTTATAAAAACAAATATTTTATAATAACAAATAAAGAATATAAAATATTTTTATAAAAATAGCAAATAAAGAATTATAAAATATTTGTTATTTTATAATAGGATATAAAATATATTTTTTAAATTCTTTATATAACAAATATATTAATTTCTTCCCACTTTAATTTAAAATATTAATTCTTTATGATATTTTATATCCTATTTTATATAACAATAGCATATATTTGTTATATAAAGAATTAACAAATATTTTTATAATTCTTTATTTGCTATTTTTATAAAAATATTTTATATTCTTTATTTGTTATTATAAAATATTTGTTTTATAAAATATTTGTTTTTATAAAATATTTTATATTCTTTATTTGTTATTATAAAATATTTGTTTTATAAAAAAATATTTGTTTTTATAAAATAACAAATATTGTTATAAAAAATAGCAAATAAAGAACTTGTGCCACTATTTGATTTTTATACAAGCCGTAAGAGGTTGTGCCGGTTTAGATTTTTTTTTTTTTTTTTTTTTTTTTTTTTTACAAGCCGTAAGAGCTTGTTCCGCTATTTTTTTTTTTTTTTATATGTTTGCATGTGTCGTGATTTCGATCGTATTATTTAATATTAAAAATTGCTTTTAGTTAAACAAACCGACAACACGTCATTGACTATGGTGGGGTCCTCATATTAAAATAAAAGCTAAGTTGACAAGTTGTTACGACTTGATATATTTATGTTTCAATCTCAAATTTTCCAATAAGTTTATCAACAATTCAAAAAGGGGTGTTGACAAAGACCCATAAAGAACCAGATTACTATGAAAGGGCTCCCATATAAGATTTACTTAATATTCTGACAAAAACCATGTAAAAATATAATATTTTTCGAAAATATTAATTCCCTATTTTTAGTCTCTCTCTGTGGTGATTTTTCTGAGAAGGATTTCATGTGGATTTGAATTCCCGGTTATTCCTTTGTAAAATTGTACTGGATAATGATTAGTGGCAGGAACAAATAATTAGTTATGTGGGGTCTCAATAATTTTTTTATGTAAGACAAGATAATTACCACCTTTTAAGTTAAAGTTTAAAAAATAATGTTACTATCACATAAAAAGTATCACATAATACTCATATACTGCATGGAGAGATATTCATTGATTTGTTGTTAACATATCCCATTTAACTCAACAACAAATTTACGGATGCCATACATGCAGAATCGCGAAATGATACGTATACTTTTATGTGATAAGAAGATATCTGAATTTAAAGGAGAACACGGCCCATTATATATTACTCTTAATTTGTCTGCTCCTTTTACACTACTATACTACCAATTTTTTTTATTTTTTTATTTTTTTATTTTTCTTGCTATATTACCAATTGATTCTGCAAAAATAGCAAAGCAAGATGTACTGAATTTTCGACTTTAGTATATAATACTTTTATTCACCTTAAAAAAATTCCATTGCATACACTTTCATAAATTAATGAAAATTGTGTATTAGTTATGTAAACTTGGATCAATAGTAATCGTTTTGTTATTTTCCATATATACGCGCAACACACACTCACTTTTACAGTCTTACATATATATAAAGTTGATGCATAAGCATATGTGGTGGCTATAAATTAATTACATGTCACAACACTGTTGCTGCGCAGTGGGCAAGTCTCCTATCTCGATACAATGCATGTTATATATATGAAAATCGATGCATAACATATGATGGCTCTATTGATACACAAAAATCAGCTCAAGTTAAAACTAGTTCAGAATTGACTGATTTGTCATATAAGTTAATTCAGAATTAGTGTTAGGAGGGTGTATTTAATTAAAATTTTTAAAAATTTTAAAAGTTTAGTTGTATTTAATTAAGATATTTAAAGAGTTTATAAAAATTTATTGGTATTAAATTACAACTTTTGTAATATCTTTAAAAGTTATGTGGTATTAAATTGAGACTTTTATAAAGTCTATAAAAGTATTTTGGTATTCAAAAAGTCATAGATTTTTCAAATTTCTATTAAATGGTAGAATTTGACCGATTTTAGATGAAAAATTATAACTATCAACCCATATCTAAAATCTGACCTCATCTCTAAAGATTTCTAAAGACTTCCAAATATTAAACACTGTGGACAAGGAAATTGTGCCTTACTAGTTAGGGTTTCGTGTTGGCTGAGGAGGAGAGAAATTCACGAATAGCACGAAATTGGTTGATTGATTGAAGAGGGGAGAGAAACAAGTGGGCAATTACTCCAACGGCACGTGGCAGAACTCCTAGAATCCAGGAACCGTGTTAGGATAGCAGGGATTCCAAGAGCCTTCTTGAGTCCTTCGAGTTAAGAGAGTGTCCAAACCCTTTAGTGCTTTTAGGTAGAATATCCAAGCCTTAAGTCACCAAAAGAGTCATCCTCCTTCCTAGAATGGAAGGGGTATTTATAGTTCCTGGATTTAAGTAGTCACATGCTAGGCACATGTTTTCGGAAAAATTCAGGAATACCCTTTAGTCATTAGAATAATGCCCATATTGCCATATCCTTCTAGCCACCAATCCAATCCCTCAATCCATTCTCAAAATGAGCTGCCTCCACGAGCCTTCCGCCTTGGGACACGTGGAGGCTTCTCCCAGGTTTAGCACATTTATTTTTGAATTCTTTGTCTTCATTTAATTAGGACATATGAACCCTAATTTGTACATTTAATGAGGTCGTGGAACCCTAATTATACATTTAGTTCAATTAGGTCATGTGAATCCTAATTTATACTTGGGCCCACATTTGCCCCATGCACGAGAGTCGCTTTTCTAAAGAGACAATCGTGCAAGAATACTTCAAGCTTTTGAACGATTTTGCAGGGCTCCACTTTACAAGTTTTGAAGACAAGGATCCTAAAAGAGGGAACCCCTAGGGAACCAAACCCTTAGGGTTAAACCCTAGGGAGGCAAAACCTAGCAGGGCTCTTCCTTGAACATATTAAAAAATCTTCTGAAAATCTTTCCATAGCTTGCCCAATATTTGTTTCCTTATTTTTTTTTTTTTGGAAATTTAAACAAGGAAGATCATCAAATATTACTAAATAAAATTCAATCTAATACAATCTTTCTTTTGGTAAACTAAATCTTTCCTATTTATCAAATCAAATCTTAATTTTATTTTGGAAATAAAATTAAATATTTTTTTTATTTTGAAGACAAGATCCTTCCTTATTATTATTAAGAAGGAAAATCAAACATATATTTTGAAATTTCCCTTTATTGGGAATAAAATCAAAAATCAAAAATCAAAAATCAAATTTGTTCTATATTTAGAAAATAATATTTATATATTTCTATTCAGAAGCAAGATCAAGTCTACTTATCTTTTGGAAACTAGATCAAATCCTTCCCTTAATAGGAGCATGGTAACTGCTTCTTCTTCTGGTGCAAGCATGCTTGAAAACATATACATGTATTCATATATATGCATCTTTCAAGCCATTCAAGTTTTCACTTTTTGTCTTGCTTCATTTTAAATTTTCTTTCTTCCTACGAGCTAGGAAGATCATCAAGTGAGCAGCAAGAAGACGTTCTTTAACCCGGGCAAGAGGTAACAAAGAGAATTCTTTCCTATAGGGCCGAACCCTAGGGGTTGAACCCTATAGGGACGAACCCTATGGGGAACCCGAGCCCTTGGAGCTTCATTTCTTCTTTTCATCTTTTCAACTTTTTTTTTTCTTACATGTTTTTTCCGAATTTTTCTGGACTTGCATCCTCTATTTCTCTTTTTTTATTTATTTCAGGCAATTGTAGCCTTTCTTTGTTTCCAAGCCCCATCACCTTGATCATATTGATTTTTTCCTTCGGAATTCATCAAAGAAAGGCTATAATTTTTTCGGTGAAAAAGGATTCATTCTAAGCAGTTGATTCGTGGATCAACAGGACCTTGAAGGTATGATCAAGGAATAGCCCCTAGGTGCCCAAAGCCTACAGGGCCGAACCCTACAGAGCTGAACCCTATAGAGATTTTTTTTTCAGGACTCCCCAATCTTTCTTTTTTCTTCCGAGCCTCATTACCTTGATTACATCTTGGTTTTTTCCCTCGGATAATAAAGAAAGATTTGGCATTTTTTCAACGAAAACACGAAGGAAGAAACAATGCTCTACATGCAGTGAAAACACCCCAGATGGCCGAACCCTAGGGGGCAAACCCTAGGAGGCCAAACCCTAGGGGGTGAACCCTAAGGAGAAATCAATGTTTAGACGAAAAGAATAAAGTTCGGGAGGAGCAGTTACTATTTGGATCGTAACTTTTGATCCGTTTGGAGTTTCGAGACCCATAATATATCAAAATGAAGCTAGCGACGAGCCCTACAAAAATCATCACCTTCGGCCATAACATATGCCGTTATAAGTCCAAAAATGGCTCCGAAGGATGCCTTTTGGCCGTCTAAAGTTTTTCAAAAATTTTTGGGAAATTTTCTTGCATAATTGTGATTCCTAACTCTTTTTTACATTTTTTCTTCTTCTTTTTAGGTGTTTTGAAGCTTAAATCTCAAACTTTCCTCTTTTCCATGGTGAGCACTTCAAGTTCAAATGCCTCCTTTCCTTTCTCTTTAGATCCCTTATGCTGAATTCTTTTTTATTAAAGGCCCTCCCCGTTGAACATTCTGCTTACTTGGGAACAACCAAGGAGGCCCCATTTCTCAATGATTGGGGAAGGGCTCCCCTCTTTTGGTCTTTTCGACGTCTTTTGGGAACGAGTCCAGACTTATGACCGTACAACTCTTCTTCCGCCAGAGAAGAAAGGCTTGTTTTTATGCAGCGTCTTGTGGAGGTTGGGATGACTTTCCCCATTCCTATTGCATTCCCCGCATATGCATAGAGAAGCAAGAATACCCTTTCAGTCCCCTTCGCTTCCTGTCTGATTCATCTGGTTGCCTTCAAGGATGGCAGGATTGGACCGACGAGATCCTTGGAAACACTGATTACGCTCAAAAGTGCGGGCATCTTTTTTTGTGTTCAACTATGCAGATACCTATGTATCCAACAGGACTATAACGCCCTTACTATATTAATCTCACGATGGTGCTCCTCTACTTGCACATTCATCACTTCCTGAGGGGAGAATGCACCTCTACACTGGAGGATGTCTATACCATCTACCAGTAAGCATTTTGCCCCCTGCGCGTGAGTCACGCCTTTGGTGAGATGATCGCGCAAAATATTTTAAGTGTTGAAGTCTTGATTCCAGTTTCTGAACACTTCGCGGGGCTTGATGTTTTGCAAGCCTCAAAAATGAAAGTCCTAGGAGAGGGAACCTCTAGGGGAGCAAAACCAAGAAGGGAGAGCCTTAGAGGAGCTCTCCTGGGCTCTTTTGAAAATCTTCGATCTAATCCCATTGGGCTCTATTGTGAGTATCACAAATAGGGAAACGGGTATCGAGTCTTCTTCACCACATGATGATTGTGTCAGTCTTAATGCTAGGGATTCTTTTCTTATGTAAGCTCGGATGACCTGCTGTGGGTGATGCAATGCTATTTTTACACCTTTTTATAATTTCTCCACATGACAATTTTGAGACTCCTACTTCTTTAAGGTGGAATCCTTCTGAGACTATTGTTGATGTTCATCCTCCCAAGGGGGATTCTGCCAAGTTGGTGATTGCTCGGGAGGGTATTGTGGATAGTACTTTGGGTGGGCTGAATGACCTTCCATCTCCCATGACATCTCCTAACTCTCCTTAGACATATCTCCCTTCCATGTTAGGTTGGATCTCTTTATTTTTAATCATCATGTTGTTGTACTTCGTTTGGAAGTCACTTCATGTCACCATGAGAATGACTTACTTTATGTAGAGCTTTAGGAGCTTCAAGATGCCATGGATAAATTAAAGACCAAGCTTTTGGGAAATGAGTTAGCTATCCAAGGCCTTGAAGGCCTGATAGACTTAAAGGTCTGATAGCCTCGAAGGCCTGACAACCTTGAAGGTCTGATAGACTTGAAGGCCTGATAGCCTCGAAGGCCTGACAGCTTTGAACACCTGATAGCCTCGAAGGCCTGATAACATTGAAGGCCTGATAGCCTTGAAGACCAAGCTTTAGCTATTCCCCTCTCTTCAGTTCGACAGGTCATGGCCTTTAGATCATGAACTTTTGTAGTTTTTTTTTCCATTTCCTGTATTAGAAAATTCATGTACATATATTTCATTAATAAAATTATAGTTTCTTTTAACCTTATTGATTACTTTTAATTTGAATGATTCCTTAAAACTCAATATTTATCATTGAATCTAAAGTTATTCAAATTAATACTCCAAGACAACAATAGGTATTATAAACAAACGAACATGAATTTTGTCAAAAACATGTATATATATTTTCCACAAACCAACACTTGAATTCATACTCTTTTTTTTTTATTTTAAAAAGCATTCAAGTATATGTGAAAGTTTGTCAATTCATTGATAATCAAATTGCTTTTAACGAAAAGTATAACGTTTCATATAATAAATCTTGCTTTTGTCGAAGAAAGCATAACGTTCGCCAATTTCAGAGATAAAGTGTAACTTTCTTGCTTTTGTCGAAGAAAGCATAACGTTCACCACTTTTAGAGATAAAGTGTTATTTTTTTTTAGGGTTGAGGGCTTATACTCAAGTTGTGACGCCCCCAAATTTAGGTATACGTCACCCATCTTGGGTCGCCACTTACATGGTACATAAATTCAAATACAAACTTACTAATATAATCGCTGTGTACAATACGACATAAAACCGTGAGTTTGAATACAAATATTGTCTACTAGATATTATACAAACTCAAAAGGAGTCCTCATTACAATTATTATCACACTATTTCACGTAATAGTGAGGACTACTAATGCTATCCTCTCGACCATTACTCTGCTTCCCACTCGTCCCAACTATATTCTCATTTCAAGAGAAAACGGTGAAAGAAAGGGTGAGCTCAACTAGCCCAAGAAGAAATATTATGACTAAGATAATGCGAGATAAATTATCGTTAGCCTTCACAGTGTTAAACCGATAAAATACAATAGACAACAAGTTTAATCTGCAAATGAATAAGCAATCCATTAAAAGAGTCAAGAGAAAATAAAATCTACTATCTTTTAGGTTTTAAAAGGTTTTCATCAATTTTATCACGAGACTCGCTTTAATGAATAAACCACAATATCTAATCATCCCCGTACTACACGGCCAAGGATTTTCATCAAATTATCAATGGTCATGACTATACCGAATCACCCTGGTCATAATCATACCAAAACTATCCATCATCGCATTACGAAGCCATCGAGGACTTTTGTCACATCATTTATATCAAGCCATAATTATACCGAATGATCCTCGGTCATAATCATACTAAGTTCATCTATGCACGTAAGCCAAAGATAACATAATATAACATGAGGATGATGATGATGACATAAGAATTCAATAAAACAAGTTCAAGAATTATTTTATCCAGGAATTATTAACGTCCAAATTGTCAATATGATCTTCGTTTTGTAGAGTAAAATTCAAGAATGATCGGAAGAATATTTCCATGAAAAGATATCGGATGAAACGCAAATATCAAGGATGTTCTACTAATTTCATGGAGTATAGAAGTCAAAGTTTTAACCAACCGGGTATAATAAAGAATGGAATAACAAAAGAAATCACCACGCATGCGATAAGTATACATGACAGGCGAGTTATTCCAACAAAGATAATAATAACGGAACCAAAGTCGTGAAATTCACACAAGCGGGATGTTCCAACGTAATAATAAATGCGAATAATAAATGATGGAACCAGGTCCCACATATAGCATGATGAGATATTCCGGCGAGAATAATAAAGACGGAATAATAAAAAATGGAACCCAGTGCCGTGTAAAACACACGAGCGTGATATTCCAAAAGAATAATAGAAGAATGTCACCAAGTATAGGGTAAACCGCATTATCTGAGTTATTTCAATAAGATAAATAAGAATGGAATAACATAAGGATTTCACCAAGTATAGGGTATGCCACGTATACAGGTTATGTATAGGGTATGCCACTTTTACAGGTTATTCCAATAGAATAATAAAGGATGGAATAACAGAAGTTCTCTTTTTTGAATACAAAAGAATAATATCCCTTTGTAAGACCCCAACTTATTATTAATGAAATTTAATTTTCTCTATTTATTATTTTGAAATAGTAAGGGTTGATGTGATTAATGTGGATAGTTAGGGTAAAATACATAAAATATTTCAAAATAAGCAAGTGGTTATAAAATATTCATTGTTGTCGGGGAATATTCGTTTGGTCGTGGAATATTAAATCTTTGTCGGTAGAATATTCGTATGACGGCAAGCAGCCCATGTGGGGCCCCCCCATAACGAAAAGCGATTGGATGAAGAAAACGACAAATATAAGTGGTTTAAAAATAACGGGTAGTAGTTATTCACAGATTAATACTTGTTAAAATACTAAATTGGTTAAAACACGAGAAGATACTACCGGTATTGCACACAATTATTGATTCTTACGTAAAAGGCACTACTCAATAATGGTTACGATAAATTATTATTCAAAGATTTTTATTTTATTGATTCAATAATTGTTGCGTTGATATTTTATATTGCTGTTGTTTCAATAATTGTCATTACCCAATATTTTTCATTATCGAAGTAATAATTCATATTATCTGAATAATATTATTAGATAACATTATTGGCAATGTCTAGAAAGTTCTGTCTAAGGAGAGGTTTGGTCACCTAATTGCAAGGCGCCAAATGAGAGAAATTCTTATTGAAAGCCCCTTTCACAGGAGCCGCTTAGTTGTCAATATTGTGATTCTCAGAATATTATTTGTGAATAATTAATTATTGATTCATATGATGAGAAAAATATTGATTTTATGTGGATATAGATGGAGAAATTTTTAATGTGACAATTGTTGAAAATTAAAATTTTATCTTTTTCGATAAAATAATTCATTTAAATATATTATTATATTTTAATAATATAATAATAGTAATATTTTTACAACGAATGTGGGATATATGAGTATACGAGGAGGAAGAGTATTTTTGTTGCAATAAATGTTTAAAACATGTTAAACATGTCTCATGGACCCCATTTATTGACCGAAATTTGATTATAGCACATAAAATCGCCTGCTTGTGGATTTCGGTTTATTTTTGTTTGGAATTTGGAAAAACTTTCTTCTGCAAAGTTGTAGAAATTGAATTTCCTATAAAATAATGCGAGATTCAATTTTCTGATAAAAGAGCTATTTATTGTGAATTATTGAAGTTAGAGTCTCAAAATAATTGATTTTTGAAAGTTTAAATTATTTTAAATAAGAAAAAACGTTTTTGGAATGTTTGGGGCATCTTTAACATGTGTTTGATGGTGAAATCGATTCTAGGCATGTGTAGGAAATTTATATAATTATATTATTAATTTATTAAATTTTTTGCTTTGGTGTTCTAAGCAATTTCCTATAAATAGGTGCTTAGGTTAGAATTGAAAATCACACCGAAATCAAGTTTTCTCTCTATATTATCGGCGTATTCTTGTGAGTATTTTGAGTATACTTTGAGTAGTTAGACGGTGCAAGTTCCTTCAACACTATACCCTAGATTCCAGCTTAAAGTACTAATCTTTCGAGGTAAGGGATATTATTTTTTTCGTAATGATATTATTTCTTCAATATCATTATGCCAAGTATTGATCTGGACTTTTAATAAAATTTGGAACTTTTAGTTAATGGGGTTACTATTCACGATATCGACACTTATTCACGATACTGATCTTATTCACGAATACTGGCACTATTCATCAAAAAATGAAAATTTTCCTTTTCGTCCAAAATATCTATTCTGGATACTAGCTTTGATTGTATCCATGTTTTGATCATTCTTGAATTTTACACCACTGCAATTATTTTTGAGGTATTTTTGGACGTGAATAAAACAAAGTACGAATCCTTAATCCTTAATCCTTGTCATTTTGTTTCACTGGATTCGTTTCTTTAAAAATATTTTTCATCATCTTCAGTCTTAAATGATGATATTATGGAATATCTTTGGCTTGTAGTGCAAAGATGAATGATTTCTGAAGAATATCTTTGGCCTGTAGTGCAAAGATGAACAGGTGTTTAGATGAACATGACCAACTGATGAATATCTTTGGCTCAGAGTGCAAAGATGAATATGTGATTCCGGATATATATATTGATTGATGTTATAGGGATAAAAGATAGAGCGATGAACTTTTAAATTCATACATGGAAGATAGTAGTTTGCATTCTCTACTTAACTCTTCTAATGAATTATTATTTCATTGCGAATATTGATTTAAAATTTGTTGTCTATTGTATTCTATTAGATTTTTCCCATTGAAGACTAACGGTAATTTGTTGTATATTATCTTAGTCATAATATTCTTTCTTGAGCTAGTTGAGCTCACCCTTTTCCTTTTTGTTCCATTTTTCTCGTGGAGGCGAGAATATAAATGAGTACGAGCCTCGGGGTATGGAATGAAGGTTCTAGAGAGAGTTGTTTAGTAGTCCTCACCATTTTGTAAAATAATGTATCAATAAATGTGATGAGAATTTATTTGAGTATATATATTGTCTAGAAGATAATATTTGTATTTAAACTCACGCTTTCTTGTTGTAATAATAAAGTTGTAGTTGTTTACGCACCATGTATTGACAACTCGAATGGGTGATGTATACCTATTTTGGGGGCGTCACGGTTGGTATCGAGCTTAGGGATATGATCTCCAGTGGAGATCGGGGAATAGAACTAGGAGGGAGAGTCGAGTAAATCCTTCGCTAGTGTGTCCTACCTAAGCTTATTTGTTAGTTGGTCAAGATATAGGGATATTATGTGATATATTGATTTCCTTAATTAACCCTTGTTTTATGATAGTATTTGAGAATGTCGATTTGAGAATATTAACAATGGAAATGAGACCGTGAGATGCTCAGACTCACCAACGAGGAGAACGCGTTACAATGTAGTGGCAATGTTCCTCTTGTGAACAACACCAATCGAAAGCGATGATGAACGAGGGATGTTTAGAAGCTTTTTGCGGTTCATGCAAAATCGACGAGGAGACTCGTGTTCAAAATCTGAGGAGGAAATGATAGCAATTCACGGGTTGTCACAAAGCAAGCGATTCAAAGAGTTGGGACCACGAATTTAAGGGAAAGCCAGATCCGATCATGGCGGAAACATGGGTCAAGCAAATTACCAAGATATTCGATGTCTTGGGATGCACAGAGAAACGAAGGTTCCATTCGCCACCTTTATGTTCCATGGCGAGGCGAGACTCATCGGTGGGAGTTTGTGAAGCGTACCCATCCAAATACTTTCAAAGATGTCTTGGGAGACGTTTGAAACTATTTAATGACAAATACTTTCACGAAAGTGTTCGTCATATGAAGGAAGTGGAGTTTATTAGGCTGAGCGAGAACAACATGACCGGTGTCTCGATCACGAGGCAAAGTTTGCGAGTTATCCAGTTTTGCACCTCATTTGATGGAGAATGAGGAACGTATGACCGGATGTTTCTTTGAGGTTTGAAACCCGATACGTCAAGATCTCATTTCTCATAAATTTTCTCTATTCGGATGTTGTAAATGGGCTCAATTATTAGAGCGAGATAACGAGTACTATCAACTGAGGGACCACAACCAGGATCGTACCAGAGATAGCAATCAATAGAATAATGATAACCAACGGAGAAAGAAACAGACGGACAAAAATGGTAACCACTCTGGTGGTAATCATGGCCATGAAAATAGAAGAAGCGAGTCGAGGAGAGATTTTAAAAGAGGAGATTTAACAACGACCATGTGAAGACGACAGCGGTCTACAAAGAATCTAGTTCTAAGGGAGGAGAACGACCACCGGTCGTATGTTACAAATGCGAAAAAGAGGGACATATCGGTTCAAACCGCCCACAATAGTTCAAGGTATGCTATAATTGTGGAAAGGAAGGACATATTGCTCGAGATTATACAAGAGTGAAACCTAGTTCAATGAGGAGACGGTGACTCAAAAGATCGTCCCGAAAAAGTCAAAGTCAACGATTCCGGAAGAGCGTTTGTTGTGGACCGGTCATAATGCGAGGAACCCAAACGAGGTGATCACGGGTAAGCTATTTATAAATTCTTGCGAAGTTTATACCTTACTTGATACCGTGCTACCCATTCATTTATCTCTCCCGCATGTGCTCAACGTTTAAACTTGACTCGGAGAAATTAGACTTTGACCTATCTGTGGAAACTCCGTTAGAGAAACTTTCATCACATCCAATCGCTTATAAATCTTGTTTGATTCAAGTTGGCACCATCACCTTACCTGTTGACCTTATCTCTTTAAAGATACTTGTTTTGATGTGATTTTAGGGATTGATTGGTTAACTACTCATCATGCCAAAATTGATTGTTTTCGTAAGATTGTTAGTTTTCATATATTCCTAACCAACCACACATTATACAAATTCAAGCAACTAAACCATTAAAATCAATCATCATCATATCTAATCATAAAGCTATTCGTTTATTGAAAAGCGGATGTCAAGCTTTCTTAGCCCATGTTATGGATTTGAATAAAGACGCGTCAAATTTGAATAATATTCTGTTGTTCTTAACTTTCCCGACGTATTTCTGAAGAACTTCCCGCCTACCCCCGCGTGAAGTTGAATTCTTTATTGATCTTGAACCCGTACAAAGCCCATTTCTAAAACCCCATATCGAATGGCTCCTATTGAACTTCAGAGTTAAAGGTCCAACTACGAGGAATTGTTGGACATCGGTTTCATTCGCCCCAGTACATCTCCTTGGGGTGCTCCTGCTCTATTCAGAAAGAAGAAAGACGGGAGTATGCGACTTTCAGTATTGACTATCGAAATTGAATCATGTCACCATCAAGAATAGATATCCTCTACCTCGTATTGATGACTTGTTTGACCAATTACAGAAGGCACAATTCTTTTCAAGAATCGATCTTCGCTTACGGATATCATCAAATTGAAGATTAGAACCGAGGATATTCCAAAGATCGCCTTTAGAACTTCATGACGGCATTATGAATTCTTAGTCATGTCTTTCGGATGACTAATGCTCCTCGCCACTTTCATAGATATGATGAACCGAGTATTTAAGGAATATTTAGATCGGTTTATTGTTGTTTTTATTGATGACATCCTCATATATTCCAAAAGTCGTGAAGATCATGAGCACCATTTGAAGTCGGGTACTCCAAAGGCTTCGTGAAAACAAACTATATGCCAAATTGAAGAAATGCGAGTTCGCTTGAGGAAGTAGCATTTCTTGGGCACGTGGTGTCAAAACATGGAGTATCCGTGGACCCGCCAAGATTGAAGCAATACAAAGTTGGGAGCAACCAAGTCGGTGATCAAGTACGTAGTTTTTTGGGCTTAATTGGTTATTATCGAAGATTCGTGGAAGGGTTTTCTCGAATCGCTACTCCATTAACTCAGCTAACTCGAAAGGATACAAAATTCGTTTGGAGCGAAGAATGCGAGAAGAGTTTCCAAGAGCTTAAGAGGAGACTTATTTCGGCACCTGTTCTAACAATACCATCTTGTTTGGATGGATTTGTTATCTATAGCGATGCTTCAGGCAAAGGGTTAGGATGTGTTCTCATGCAACGTGAGAAAGTCATAGCCTATGCCTCATGACAACTTAAAGAGTATGAGAGGAATTATCCTACTCATGATCTAGAGTTAAGCGGCCCGATCGTTTCATGTTAAAGATATGGAGGCACTATATATATGGGGAGAAAGTGGAGATATATTCGGACCATAAAAGTCTTAAATATTTCTTCACTCAAAAAAGAACTCAACATGCTGGCAAACGACGTTGGCTCGAGCTATTGAAAGACTACGACCACACTTATTCAATACCATCCCGGAAAAGTGAATGTGGTAGTACGCGCGTTGAGTAGAAGATCATATGCGAAAGCGAGTGCGATGATGTCAAGTATACGACAGAGCCAACTTTAATAGAAAAGTTAAGGTTGCTCAAGCCACCGGCCGGAGCCGATCGTATGAAGAAGAAAGTACAAGAAGGAGCTATTCTCAAGCGAAAATTGATGAAGAAGGAACACTTGAGTCCACTCTAGACTTTGTGTCCCTAACGACTACGATTTGAAGTACAAGATTATGATGGAGGCATACAATACACCATTTGCAATCCATCCTGGAAGTACTAAAATGTATCGTGATCTTCGACATACATTTTGGTGGAACAATATGAAGAGATTGATTGCAAAGTTTATCTCGATGTGTTTAACTTGTCAACGTGTAAAGGCGAGCATCTAGTACCTAAGGGTCCGTTACAACCACTTGAGATTCCAAAATGGAAGTGGGAACACATTACCACGGATTTCAATTCTGGGTCTTCCTACGGTTTCTCAAGGCATCAATGCTATTTGGGTTATTGTTGATAGATTAACCAAGTCTGCTCATTTCTTGCCGATACGGGAGACTTATTCCCTTGAACGTCTTGCTAGTATGTACGTGAATGAGATTGTGAGGTTGCATGGCATGCCTGTATCCATAGTTTCGGATCGTGACCCAAGATTCACTTCAAGATTTTGGGTTAGCTTGCAAAAAGCTATGGGCACAGATTTACGATTCTGATTCGGCATACCATCCTCAAAGCAGACGGACAATCGAAAGGACTATTCAAACTCTTGAAGATTTATTAAGACTCATGTCCTGACTTCAAGGGCGCTTAGGATAAGTATTTACCATTGGTGGAATTCTCCTACAACAACAGAGTTATCGAGGAAAGTATAGGTGTGGCTCCATTTGAAGCATTATATGGACGAAAGTGTCGCTCTCCAAAGATGTTGGGACGAGGTGGGTGAAGCAACACCGTTGGGACCCGAGTTGATACGTATGACTACGAAAAGATCCAAATGATTCGACAACGATACAAACGCACAAGATCTACAAAAGAGTTATGCGGATCTTCATCGAAAGGACGTGGAATTTAGTGTAGGGGATCATGTATTGTTGCGAAGTTGCTCCATGGAAGGGAGTTACAAGATTTGGGAAGAGAGGAAAGCTCAATCCACGATTTATTGGTCCATTTCAAATTCTTGACCGAGTAGGAAATGTAGCCTATAGACTCGCGTTAACTCCGAGTATGTCTCGTGTTCATAATAATGTTTCCATATCCGTGCTTTCAAATATGTGAAAGACCCGAACCACGTTATAGAGTTAGAACCGGATGAGATAGCCAAGACTTAACGTGTGAGGAGTTACTGTCAAGATCTTGGATAGGAAGGAGCATGTCTTACGCCAAGAAAGGTCATACCACAAGTTAAAGTTTTGTGGAGGAATCATGCTATAGAGAAATGACCAGGAATTGGAAGCGGAAATGAAAGCGAGGTATCCTCACCTTTTCAAACACCAGAATCGTGTCACGTCAATTTTGGGATCGAAATTTCATAAGGAGGGGAGGTTATAAGACCCCAACTTATTATTAATGAAATTTAATTTTCTCTATTTATTATTTTGAAATAGTAAGGGTTGATGTGATTAATGTGGATAGTTAGGGGTAAAATACGCAAATATTTCAAAATAAGCAAGTGGTTATAAAATATTCATTGTTGTCGGGAATATTCGTTTGGTCGTGGAATATTAAATCTTTGTTTAAAATATTAAATGCGGCGATAGCAGCGACCCATGTGTGCCCCCATAACTAAAAGCGATTGGATGAAGAAAACGACAAATATAAGTGGTTTAAAAATAACTTGGCGTAGTTGTTACCATTAATACTATTAAAATACTAAATTGGTTAAAACACAAGAGTAGCACCGGTATTGCACCAATTATTGATTCTTACGTAAAAGGCACTACTCAATAATGGTTACGATAATTACTTATTCAAAGATTTTATTTTATTGATTCAATAATTGTTGCGTTGATATTTTATATTCATTGTTGTTTCAATAATTGTCATTACCCAATATTTTTCATTATCGAAGCAATAATTCATATTATCCTAATAATATTATTAGATAACATTATTGGCAATGTCTAGAAAGTTCTTCTTCTTTCTCTATAGATTTTCTCTCTATAATTTCTCTCTAGAGTTTCAAAGAATTAATAAGAAAATAATGAAAGAATGAGCTTCTATTTATAGGAAAATAGAATGCATAGTAATTAATCCATGAATCGGTCCAGATTGATTTACTTTAATCTGACGGTCCATATTTAAAGCAAAATCTTTTAAATAAAATATCATATATTCTATTTATATAAAAACATTTTACTATGCAAACACTATGCAAAAACACTATGCAACACTATGCATAATAAAATATAATATATTCTATTTATAGAATAACTTTAATAAAGTATTCTTTTATATAAAAGATGTTTCGCTTTTATTACGTTAATAATACGAATAAAAAAAACGCCATTATCGCTATAATAATTCATATTATTAATCGACAATAACGGAATCAAATTGAGTGACTTCTCACATAAGCATCAATAATCATTACTGGTGTGCTACTTATGCAACCACATCGTATTCTTGTACTTTTACTACTGAAAGTAGTTCAACAAGATCAACGGTAAAACTTCCGCCGTTATTTCAATAAAATATTTTTGTCGTTTTCTCAATCCGATAATAATTACATTAATAGGTCCACCAATGATTGAGTAGTTATACGAATATTCCCTCGCTAAACCGAATATTCCCTACCAATCGAATAGAATATAACCACTTGCATACTTGGCAAAAATTTATAAATATTACCCACAACTATAATATTATCTCAAATTCACACCATAATATTAAAAATTATTTCGATAAAATTTAAATCTTTATTGATAAAATCTGGGTCTCACAATCTCCCTCCTTATGGAATTTAAGCCCTTGAAATTAGGGTACGTGCTGGTATATGATAAAGAGGTGAGGATACCTTGAATACCTTTATCGTTGAAAACATTAAATTCATCTTTGCAATCCGCCAAAGATATTCATTAACAATTCATCTTTGCACTACAGAAGCAAAGATATACAAATCAGAAAACCAATAATCTTTGAGACTCATCTTAATAGTATCATGACCACGAATTATCCATGCACTACTGGGCGGGGATATTCGTGTTTTTTAATTACTGATGCATGATTATACCGAAAATCCTCGGTCATAATCATACCAAGTCCATCAATGTACTACTACCAAAGATGACTTTTACCACATCCATGAATTAATATTTCATTCACGAGACTCATTTCAATAATTAATCCACATCATTGAATCATCCCCGCACTACGGGCGAAGGATATTCATTAGTATCACGATCACGAATTATCCATGCACTGAATTATCCATTAAGTATCACGACCACAACCATACTACCACGTAAAAGATAATCGTGTATTCATTAGTATCACGACCACAAATTATCCATGCACTACGTGCGAAGATAATCGTGTATTCATTCATTAGTATCCATGCACTTTCGTGCCATGATAATCGTGTATTCATTTGTATCACGACCACAAATTATCCATGCACTACGTGCAAAGATAATTGTGTTTTCAATTACTGATCATGATTATACCGAACAATCCTCGGTCATAATCATACCAAGTCCATCTATGCACGTGAGCCACAGTATGACATTACTAGAAAAATCAACCTTATAGCGGTTTCACCGATCGCTTCATATAATAGCCAAAAAGACCGTCGCTAAAAGTTTTAGCGACGGTCCGCCGACTCGTCGCCATAGAACCCGCTTGGTAAAGCTATAGCGACGGTCTTTTTGACTATAGCGACGGTCCACCACCCTAGCTATAGGTCATGGCAAAATCGTGTATAGATGTCTATATGGCGCCACGATCGGCCGCTATAGCGCTGTAGAGCTATAGAATACTATAGAACACTATAGCTACGATGACCAATGAGTATATAACCTTTTTATATTTAAAAAAATTAATTAATAATGCAAATTTATTCAACAAACACAAATACAATATAAAATAAAATATAAAAATATTATATACATCATTTAAAATTAAATATTTATTATAATCATTATTATATACATCATTTAAAATTAGTATGCATTAGGCATCTAAAACATTTGACATAAAATAAAATTAGTAAACATTTACCATCGGTGAATGGGAACTTTCCGCTAACTGATTCTCTTCAACTATACATGGAGAATATCTTCCGATGGAATCGGTCGATTGACATAAAATAATCAAGAATTCTCTGAAAACAATCAATGTCGTACAAAGTCTCTACTGAGTAGCCCATATTTGGTATTAGTAGATCATCTAGTGATGCTTGGTCTAACTGCTCCACTCTTTTTCTCCAGATTTTCTCTGCATGATGGACTTGCTTGTAAGATCATAGCGATGCGAAGCGACCTTACTTAGAAACTTAGTCTCGCATGATTCCTTTACGACCGGGAAGCAACTCCACAATCTCTTCAAGGAGAGCCCTCGATCCGCCTCGGAAGGTGTGGATATAGTAGAGCTGGCTTAGCATTACTTGCATCCTTAAAGCTCGAGTGCACGCTCATCAAGGGAATATACTTTTGGCATAAACCACGAGGGACCCAAAGAATGTTCTCGTGCTTCATGCCTCCCGATTCAACAACTTGGATCAATCTTTTATAGAGAGCTAAACTAAGAAAGGACACATCCTCGTACCACCAATTATCACTCACCGATTGTGACTTGTTTGAAGTTGATATTCCATTCCAAAAGACATTGGCTTCGCTTTTTCCTTATCATTGCTTGACTGACACGACCAACTAAATAACCGTATCATCGACAAGCTTTCATTGCCAAGGAATTGATACATCCGAGACTATGTGAAGCTCCTCGCCATATGGAAGAACTTCTTCGTGTTTCAAGAGCCTTTAATGTGTCATCCAATTCCCAAAAACTTCATTCAGAAGACCTCGATCAGTGAAATAAGATTTCCTCTCCAAAATCTTCATTCATTTGGAGGTATTCTCACGCACACCTAACACCAACTACATTTGTAGCATTGAGCTCCATTTTGACCCCATAGCAAAACTTGGCTATAAGCTCAAATGCTTTAGCTCCACCAGTAAATCGAAAGTTGCAAAACACGTCTCGATCCATCATCACTAGATAGTTCTCCAAATTGTTTTTCCAATAGCCCACTTCTCGACAACAAAGGGAACTGCGTTATATGTCAAAAGAGGGTCTGATTATGCAACTAGCTTAATTGAGGATGCAAAGCAGAATAACTTAAGCCTCACAAAGCAGAAAGAAAGCATACATGAGAATAACTTGAAAATAACCAAATGTAATAATTATATATTCCAAATTTAATTAATTGAACAAACCTTGTGGAGATGGAAGGAAATTTCTCCAATCTCAATTATGACATCACTTGGAAGCCCAATGCGTGTACCTTTGCTGAATATATTAGGAAAAATCACATCGTAACAACAAAGTAACATTGCTCTCAATCCATAAAACTCGTCTTATCGAAACAAATTATATAATGGCCCACATAGATTAAATTAATGAATGCCCAAAGTCATATTCGCACAACAATATCTAAATCCACGGTATTAAGTTATTAGTAACTATCGTACATTGTTCAAAAATACTTCCAAATTAACTCAAGTGCTACTAAATTATATCGAGACAACCCGACACGGAATGGAAATTGTTGCCTCTGAAAGCCAAAAGTTGGGATATGTTATTAGAGATGTCAAAATTTGAAGTAATAGTCATAAATCTCCATAATTATAACAAAAGACGCCACAGGGAAGAGACTTGTGATAATGGTTGCTAACTATATATATTTGTATGCACATGGGCAAGTTGATAGTATGATTAAGCAACAAACAACGGAGAGAACGAACGCATTCAAGTTACATCGATATGTATGTAATTAAAACCACGAATCGACAATCAAAATCGAAAAACAACATACACCCATTCCATATTTACGTATTTAACATTAAATTGATCAAATCGAACACATATAGTGTTGAGAAGGAAAGGACAATGATATCGATCATTAATTGACGAATATATTATATTAGTTGTATATTTATTTAGTTGCCTAATATACTTGTAACCACATAGAATAGATTAGCAATTAGCATGATTGCAAGAAAACTCCATATCTAATAGTATGTTGGCTGATTTGAAGTTTTATGGACAACAGATGGTGAGAAAACTTCACGTATATACCTGAAACCAAATAAATGAGCACCAAAGCATACTAATGAGTTTCATCAAAGAAATGACTCCATACAATGCAAAGGGAAATGTACAACTTACTCAAGTGTACGTGCAGTCCCCAAAGCAATCTTGTCACGGGTGTTCCATGTTAATGGCTTGTTGTATTCATCTGAAAGGTGCAAGAAATCATGAGAGAACCATTTTATGGAACTCATAAACCAAAGAGTCTTGTCCATGCTCGAGCAATACCCTACCCGGCTCTGTCACATTAGGATGTCTTAACCGCGATATATCGTAGACCATGTTCATAAAATCTTGGACAAGTGATCGGGAAGTGGGAAGAGCGAGATGATTTTATTTTCTTAACAAAGAAGAACCTAAATATCGGTGAAGATGGAAAATCATGAGATCAATGAATGGATTGAGCTTGGAAAATGATGAAAATATCATGAATGAAACGAATGATCTTTTAATATCGTTAAATAGGAAACATCATGAGTATACCCCGTCATCATCAAATTGAGCCCGATAAACGCATCCAATGGATCCCTCACCAATAAGGTCCTCAACACTAAAGCTATTTGTAGCCATTTGCAAGTCTCTTTATTTGTAGCCAATTGCAAGTCTCTTTGTTGTGAAGGAAGTTTGAGTAGACTTCATTTCTGCGAAAACAATGCCATATATAATAACATAGAGACCATGAAAATTATCAAAACATTATTTCATGATAAAATGAATTGACATTATAGAGAATCAAAATTCATATCTCAATAACAAAATGAAGCTCAGATAAGAAATGCCATATATACATATGTTTGTTTGATAGTTTAGTATAGCATGCATGCCTTAACTTTATTATCAAGAAAAACATATATGAAAGGGCATGAAAAGATTAAAAACAAATTGGTGAGAGTTTCAATATGGAAGAAATAAATAAATGTGGATCAAGTAATAACAGTGTAAGGATAATAATGAATGACCAATTATATGTCCTTGTTGAGGAAAATGTACAGATCTTTGGAAATACTTCTCGACGAGGACAAAATAGAAGAAAGCGGTTTTTTTTTTTTTTTTGGTGGCAATTTGATTCGATTGAAGCTTGAAAACAAGTAAAGAATCCAAATACCGAAACAATGAAAAACCCACCAAAGAGTCCATGGGGATTTCTTCTTCTTCATGTGAAATTATAGTCTGCAGAACCAAAAAGTAAAAATCAATCAATACATAAAATGGGAACAAAGAAATGAACATGCCAATAAGAACTTCTTGAAGTTTACCTCCACGTCCATCAATAACTATGCTTTTGAATTAAAGTTACATTAATAATTCTTCCACACTTTATGTCAATGAGGACCAAAATCAATTGATCTCACTCCGGATATAAGATCAAGAAGCCTAGAAAATTAGAGGAAAACCCACGAATTAATTAAGAGATTTTAACCACAAACGAATTAATAAAGATAGATATTGACTCTATAAACCAAATACATTGATTCAAATTGATAAAGCTAACTGAGATAGAAAAATAAAATGGTGAAAACTTAAAACAGAGAATTATTAGAGAAACTTGACTGGATTATATTCAAGGGCTCTATGTGCTTCTCAATTATCTAACAATTCAAATAGAAAAGAGAGGGAGAAAATTACTACAAAATCCAAAGGGGAAGTAGATTGATTAACTATGTTGTTCCAAGATTTTAAGCAGATTGATTAACTATGCTAAATCTTTGCTCTGATTTCTGCATTCTCTGTCTCAAGCCGCCTCACAGCTGCATTTGCACGGTCCACTTGGCCACTTGCTCTTCTGTACAGTATCCCCAACCATTATCGAGGCCTTCGATTGGTACGAATGTGTTTTTCTCTCACAGTGCAACCCATTGAAGTTATAGACGATGTGAAGAACCCTAGAAATGTAAGTGAAATTTAATTAATATAAAACACATAAACATATATATGTGTGTGTGATATATAGATATTATAGAGAATTAGAGATAGAAACTTACAGATTCGATGAAGAATCGCACTTGATAAGTGAAAAAATGAAGTTGGAGACGGATGAAAGTGTTAGAAATGAGGGAGATGACTTGAGAGAACGAAGATAATTTGGGGGAAAAATGGGAGTGAAATACTGAAATGATACCGGGGAAAATGAGAGGGTTTTTTTCTAAAAAAAAAACTATATACCGATGGTCAGCCGACGACTGTCGCTATAGATACCCTATAGCGAGGGTTCCATGTCGACCGTCGCTATAGATACCCTATAGCGACGGTTCCGTGCCGACCATCGCTATTGCTCGTCGCTATATATCGAATTTCTAGTAGTGTGACTTTCAACATAATATAAGCATGAGGATCATGTCAATGATATAAAAAATCAATCAAATGAGATAAAGGATAAATATTAAACATTTATAATATAATTTATTCAGGATTCAAGAATATCCCCATGTTATCAATCACTTAATAATCTTATAATCTAATATCATTAATATTATAACAATATTTTAATCACTTCTTAAATTTATAAACAATTTATTTCAATTGTTTACGCTTTATCATATAATGCATTTAATCATTCAAAAATGCCATACTTATAAGATATCATCACCAATGATCAAATCCTCATCAAAAAATATGCATATATACTCTATATAGGATTCTCTAGCCATAAAATCCTATTTTCCAATTTTGTTACTTCACATAACATATTTAACTCATATGTTCGTAACTAAACTATTTTCATGAAAAATACCAAATCAGTCCCAAAAATATTTCTTTTCTGAGATTTAGCATAATATAGTCCCATAATGAAAATATATTTTTCTCAAAATTTTTAAAATTTATTTACTATTTTTCAAAAATCAATTTCTAATTAATTCCCAAATCTTGGCAGGACCTTACACATGTTAATGTGAGCCTCCAGTTTAAATTTCATGGTCATCGGAGTTATAGAACTCCAGTTATAGTATTTTTTGTCAAAAAAAACCCAAATATTGAAATGGTCATAACTTGTTCATTTTAAGTCAGAATGAGCTCATTTTTGGACAGGAGGTACTTTATAACATATATTTTCATGTCCCAAAAGGCCAGAATTTTTCACATAAATTTAGTGGCCAAAACAGCCCTTACAAAAACGTGGCAGCAGCTTTTTGGACATTTTAAAGTTTTGACTCCTTTGCTAAAATTAGTCCCCACGAAAATCTACAACACCTTTTTCATTGATTCCACTTGAATTAGTTAGGTAACTCATAGATCTAACTCTAGGACTTAACCACACTCAAAATTCAAAATATAATAGGAGATTTGGTCAATTGAATTTCATATTACGTTTTTCACCAAAATCTGGTTTTTAACTCCTTGTGATTTTTAAGAAACTTTCATGTTTTCACATACTAACCAACATAACTCATCATAACACTTACTAATACCACGTATACCCATGATTTTCATTAGTCCAATGCTTTTATTATGACTTTCATCATAAACCACGTAAACTGTTTATTTTTTGTTGAAGAAATATTTGAGGGTTTAAGAAATGGGTTTTATACTGGGGTCAATACAAAATTCGATTTCACGCTCTAAGTAGGCTAAGAAGTCTTCAAGAATACGCCAGGAAATTTATTAATAATTGAAATATCATTCAAAACTGTGACTCTCATCCAAGACTTGGATAGTACGTCACATTGATACCAACCGTGACTTCTATCCCTTAACCTGATAGCACCTCACAATGATACCTATAAACTTGCCATCTTCATTCACGATGTCCCCACAGAAGTCCGGATTCGATTGCATTCCACACAAGGAAGTCAACAACGAAAGGTTCGGGGCTCTTTACTTATGGCTTGATATGACAATAATTGACTTTAGTAGTTTGGTTACTTGAATTCGCACAACAAAGTTGGTTATGAATATAAAACTAACAACCTTACGAAAAGCATGATGAGTAGTTAACCAATTGATTCCTAAAATCACATCAAAGGCAAGTATTTTCAAAAAGATAAGATCGACAGGTAACGTGAAAGTGTTTATTTGAATCAAACAAGATTTAAAAATAGTAGCGGTAACGAAGGCTCCTACTAATGAAGTTTCAACCAATAAGTCAAAGTCTAACTTCTCCGGAGTCAAATTTAAACGTTGAACACAAGCAAGAGAGATAAAATAATGGGTAGAATCGGTATCTTATAAGGTATAGACTTTGTAATTTATAATTAACTAACTCGTGCTAACTTCGTTCGGGTTACTCGCTTTTTGAGAAGTCACGAAAAACGCTCTCCCTTACACTACTGATTTTGACTTTTCTGGAACGGTCTTTGGTGCCTCCATCCTAGCTGAACTTGTCTTCGGTGAACGACAAAATCGGGCTAAGTGACCTTCTTTTCCACAATTATAACATGCTTTAGATGACATCGTGCAGTTTGGACTGATATGTCCCTCCCCTCCGCATTTGAAACATATGATAGGTGGTCGTTCTCCTTCCTTAACAACGGGTGCTGGTGCTGACGTCTTTCCATCATTGTTGAATTTCCTCTTCTTGAAATTTCCATTCCTATTATCTTGGCCATGGTTACCACCAAAATGATAATTTCCCCCACGATGGTTATCGTTGTTTCGATGGTCAATTACCACCGTGACGATTATTATTGTGTTGTTGGTCGTTACCTTTTGGTTGTGCTGACTCATTATCGCTCTCCAATAACTGAGCCCTATTCACAATATCTGAATACAAACAAAGTTTATGAGAAATTAGGTATTGACATATATCGGGTTTCAAACCTCTTAAAAACATTCGCGTCATTTGCTCCTCATTATCGACCAAATGGGATGCAAACCGAGATAACTCGGCAAACTTAGCCTCATACTACTACACTCATCATATTATTTTGCTCCAGCTTGATAAACTCCACCTCCTTCATGTGACGAATACTTTCGGAAAGTACTTGTCGTTGAACAACTCTTGGAACTTCTCCCAAGACATCTTGAGTATGTCGATGCAGATGCGTTTTACGATTCCCACCAATGAATCGCCTCTTCACGCAACATAAAGGTGGCAATGGAACCTTTTGCTCCTCCGAGCATCCTAAGACATCAAATATCTTGGTGATCTCGCTTTAACCACGTCTCCGCCTTTTAAGTGGTTTCGGCTTTCCCAAAAACTCCGGTGGTCCCAGCTCCTTGAATCGCTTAGTGGTGACCGACCGTGGGTTGCCATTATTTTCACATGCTTTATGAACAGGAGTCGCCTTTGTCTGATGTTGCATAAATTCTAAAAAACTCCTAAACGTACCGTCGTTCGTCATTTGATCAGTGTTGTTGTTTACAGGAGGATTATCGCCATCCTGTCGCACATTATCCTGATTATTGATCTGTGGAGACTCAACGGTCTCCTGTGCTCAATTTCTTATCTCAACATTTTTGGATGCCATTCTCAAATACTGCCACAAAACTAGGGTTAATTAACATGTCACATATTATCCCTATACACTGACCGACCAATTAAATACCAAATAAACTTAGGTAGGTCATACTAGCGAAGGAATTTCTCGTCTCTCCCCTCCTAGTTCTTATCTCACATCTTAGCCAGGGATCATATCCCTAAGCTCTGATACCAACTGTGACGCCCCCAAATTTAGGTATACGTCACCCATCTTGGGTCGCCACTTACATGGTACATAAATTCAAATACAAACTTACTAATATAACTGTTGTGTACAATACGACATAAACTGTGAGTTTGAATACAAATATTGTCTACTAGATATTATACAAACTCAAAAGGAGTCCTCATTACAATTATTATCACACTATTTCACAGAATAGTGAGGACTACTAATGCTATCCTCTCGACCATTACTCTGCTCCCCCACTCGTCCCAAATTATATTCTCATTTCACAAGAGAATAAAGAAAGAAAGGGTGAGCTCACTAGCCCAAAGAAGAAATATTATGACTAAGATAATGCGTAATAAATTATCGTTAGCCTTCAACAGTGTTAAACTAATAAAATATAATAGACAACAAGTTTAACAAACGGATGGAATAAGCAATCCATTAAAAGAGTCAAGTAGAAGATAAAATCTACTATCTTTTAGGTTTTAAAAGGTTTTCATCAATTTTATCATTTGAGACTCGGTTTAATGAATAAACCACAATATCTAATCATCCACATACCACGGTCAAGGATTTTCATCAAATTATCAATGGTCATGACTATACCGAATAATCCTCGTCATAATCATACCAAAACTATCCATCAACGCATTATAAAGCCCATCGAGGACTTTTGTCACATCATTTATATCAAGCCATGATTATATCGAATGATCCCTGGTCATAATCATACTAAGTTCATCATGCACGTAAGCCAAAGATAACATAATATAACATGAGGATGATGACAATGACATAAGAATTCAATAAAACAAGTTCAAGAATTATTTTATCCAGGAATTATTAACGTCCAAATTGTCAACATGATACTGTTTTGTAGAGTAAAATTCAAGAATGATCAGAAGAATATTTCCATGAAAAGATACTGGATGAAACGCAAATATCAAGGATGTTCTACTAATTTCATGGAGTATAGAAGTCAAAGTTTTAACCAACTGGGTATAATAAAGAATGGAATAACAAAAGAAATCACCATGCATGCGATAGGCCTTGCATTGAAGTTATTCCAACAACATAATAATAACGGAACCAGGTCAAGTGAAATTCACACCAAGCGGGATGTTCCAAAGTAATAATAAATGCGAATAATAAATGATGGAACCAGTCCCACAGATAGCATGACGTGATATATTCCGCGAGAATAATAAAGACGGAATAATAAAAATGGAACCAGGTCTGGTGTAAAACACACAGACAGGATATTCCAAAAGAATAATAGAAGAATGTCACCAAGTATAGGGTAAACCGCGTATACAGGTTATTTCAACAGTATAAATAAGAATGGAATAACATAAGGATTTCACCAAGTATAGGGTATGCCACGTATACAGGTTATGTATAGGGTATGCCACTTTTACAGGTTATTCCAACAGAATAATAAAGGATGGAATAACAGAAGTTCTCTTTTTTGAATACAAAAGAATAATATCCCTTTGTAAGACCCCAACTTATTATTAATGAAATTTAATTTTCTCTATTTATTATTTTGAAATAGTAAGGGTTGATGTGATTAATGTGGATAGTTAGGGGTAAAATACGCAAATATTTCAAAATAAGCAAGTGGTTATAAAATATTCATTGTTGTCGGGGAATATTAGTTTTGTCGTGAAATATTAAATCTTTGTTGGGAATATTAAATGCGACGCAAAGCGACCATGTGTGGGCCCCATAACGGAAAGAGATTGGATGAAGAAAACGATAAATATAAGTGGTTTAAAAATAACTACGTAGTTATTACCAAGTAATACTATTAAAATACTCGGTGGTTAAAACACACGGAAGCACACCAGATTGCACCAATTATTGATTCTTACGTGAAAGGCACTACTCAATAATGGTTACGATAATTATTGCTTCGATTATTTTATTTTATTGATTCAATAATTGTTGCGTTGATATTTTATATTCTTTGTTGTTTCAATAATTGTCATTACCCAATATTTTTCATTATCGAAGCAATAATTCATATTATCTCAATAATATTATTAGATAACATTATTGGCAATGTCTAGAAAGTTCGTCTAAGGAGAGGTTTGGTCACCTAATTGCGCGCCAAGAAGGAGAGAAATTCTTATTGAAAGCCCCTCTTTCTGGAAGCCGCCTAGTTGTCAATATTGTGATTCTGTAATATTATTTGTGAATAATTAATTATTGATTCATATGATGAGAAAATATTGATTTTATGTGGATATAGATGGAGAAAATTTTTAATGTGACAATTGTTGAAAATTGAAATTTTATCAAGGATGTCAACATGATACTGTTTTGTAGAGTAAAATTCAAGAATGATCAGAAGAATATTTACATGAAAAGATACTGGATGAAACCCAAATATCAAGGATGTTCTACTAATTTCATGGAGTATAGAAGTCAAAGTTTTAACCAACTGGGTATAATAAAGAATAAAATAACAAAAGAAATCACCATGCATGCGATAGATCGCATGCAGCGAGTTATTCCAACAAAGATAATAATAACGGAACCAGTCGGGTTAAATTCACAATAATTCGATGTGATGTTCCAACAGAATAATAAATGCGAATAATAAATGATGGAACCAGTCCCACAGATAGCACGATGCGGGATATTCCGACGTAATAATAAAGACGGAATAATAAAATGGAACCAGTGCAGTGTAAAAACACACGATGTGATATTCCAATGTAATAATAGAAGAATGTCACCAAGTATAGGTAAACCAGCGTATACAAAAGTTATTCCAACAAAATAAATAAGAATAGAATAACATAAGGATTTCACCAAGTATAGGGTATGCCACGATTATCTGAAGTTATGTATAGGGTATGCCACTTTTATAGGTTATTCCAATGTAATAATAAAGGATGGAATAATGTAAGTTCTCTTTTTGAATACAAAAAAGAATAATATCTATTACCGTAAAAGACACCTTTGGATATCAAAGTAGTGAAGTACCGTATTACTCTTCTTCTTTCTCTCTATAGATTTTCTCTCTATAACTTCTCTCTATAATTTCTCTCTAGAGTTTCGTGGAATTAAATAAGAAAATAATGAAGGAATGAGCTTCTATTTATAGGAAAATAGAATGCATAGTAATTAATCCATGAACGGTCCGTATTGATTTACTTTAATCGACGATTACATATATTTAAAGCAAAATCTTTTAAATAAAATATCATATATTCTATTTATATAAAAACATTTTACTATGCAAACACTATACAACACTATGCAAAACACTATGCAACACTATGCATAATAAAATATAATATATTCTATTTATAGAATAACTTTAATAAAGTATTCATTTTATATAAAAGATGTTTCGCTTTATTACGTTAATAATACTGAATAAAACAAAACGTCATTATCGCTATAATAATTTATATTATTAATCGACAATAATGGAATCAAACCGAGTGACTTCTCACATAAGCATCAATAATCAATACCGGTATTGCTACTATGCAACCACATGTATTCTTCGTACTTTTACTACCGAGTAGTTCTACAAGATCACCCAGTAAAACTTCCGCCGTTATTTCAATAAAATATTTTTGTCATTTTCTCAATCCGACAATAATTACATTGTGGGGTCCACCAATGATTGAGTAGTTGTCTGAATATTCCTCTTAAACCGAATATTCCCTCAGCCAATCGAATATAATATAACCACTTGCATACTTTGCAAAATTTATAAATACTACCCACAACTATAATATTATCTCAAATTCACACCATAATATTAAAAAATTATTTCGACAAAATTTAAATCTTTATTGATAAAATCTGGGGTCTCACAATCTCCCCTCCTTATAAAATTTTGCCCTCGAAATTAGGGTACGTACCTGGTATGATAAAGAGGTGAGGATACCTTGAATACCTTTATCGTTGAAAACATTAAATTCATCTTTGCAATCCGGCCAAAGATATTCATTAACAATTCATCTTTGCACTACAGGCCAAAGATATACAACTGTAAAACCAATAATGCTGAGACTCATCTTAATAGTATCATGACCACGAATTATCTATGCACTACTGGCCAGGGATATTCGTGTTTTTAATTACGGTCATGATTATATCGAATAATCCCTGGTCATAATCATACCAAGTCCATCAATGTACTACGGCCAAAGATGACTTTTACCACATCCATGAATTAATATTTCATTCACGAGACTCAACTTTCAATAATTAATCCACATCATCGAATCATCCACGCACTACTGTGCCAAGGAAATTCATTAGTATCACGACCACGAATTATCCATGCACTACGGCCAAAGATAATCGTGTATTCATTAAGTATCACGACCACAAATTATCCATGCATTACGTGCAAAGATAATCGTGTATTCATTAAGATCACGACCACAAATTATCCATGCACTACGTGCAAAGATAATCGTGTATTCATTTGTATCACGACCACAAATTATCCATGCACTACGTGCAAAAGATAATCGTGTATTCATTTGTATCACGACCACAAATTATCCATGCGACTACGTGCAAAGATAATCGTGTATTCATTAGTATCACGACCACAAATTATCCATGCACTACGTGCCAAAGATAATCGTGTTTTCAATTACGGTCCATGATTATACGAACAATCCACGGTCATAATCATACCAAGTCCATCTATGCTTGCGTGAGCCATGTATGACTTTCAACATAATATAAGCATGAGGATCATGTCAATGATATAAAAAATCAATCAAATGAGATAAAGGATAAATATTAAACATTTATAATATAATTTATCCAGATTCAAGAATATCCCCATGTTATCAATCACTTAATAATCTTATAATCTAATATCATTAATATTATAACAATATTTTAATCACTTCTTAAATTTATAAACAATTTATTTCAATTGTTTACGCTTTACCATATAATGCATTTAATCATTCAAAATGCCATACTCATAAGATATCATCACCAATGATCAAATCCTCATCAAAAAATATGCATATACTCTATATAGGATTCTCTAGCCATAAAATCCTATTTTCCAATTTTGTTACTTCACATAACATATTTAACTCATATGTTCAGTAACTAAACTATTTTCATGAAAAATACCAAATCAGTCCCAAAAATATTTCTTTTCCGAGATTTAGCATAATATAGTCCCATAATGAAAATATATTTTCTCAAAATTTTTAAAATTTATTTACTATTTTCAAAAATCAATTTCTAATTAATTCCTTAAGAAATTTGCTACCTCAAGTTTAACTCGAAATTCCCAAATCTTGGCAGACCTTACACATGTTAATGTGAGCCTCCATTTAAATTTCATGGTCATCTGAGTTATAGAACTCCGATTATAGTATTTTTCAATCAAAAAAACCTAAATATTGAAATGGTCATAACTTGTTCATTTTAAGTCGAATGAGCTCATTTTTGGACAGAGGTACTTTATAACAAATATTTTCATGTCCCAAAAGGCCAAAAATTTTCACATAAATTTAGTGGCCGAAAATAAATTACAAAAAACGTGGCGGTAAGCCTTTTGGACATTTTGAAGTTTTGACTCCTTTGCTAAAATTAGTCCCCACGAAAATCTACAACACCTTTTTCATTGATTCCACTTGGATTAGTTAGGTAACTCATAGATCTAACTCTAGGACTTAACCACACTCAAAAATTCAAAATATAATAGGAGATTTGGTCAATTGAATTTCATGTTACGTTTTTCACCAAAATCTGGTTTTTAACTTCTTGCGAAAATACGGGGATAGTGGTCGGAATGATGTTTGTCTGAGGCTGGCTGACTTCTAGTCTGGGTTGTGGCACGTCACCACTGTTCTGAGGTTCCAAGTGGATGATTAGAATAGACTGATTCTCCATCAATGGAGGTGCAGTCTGATTCCCCTTAATGTTGCTATCGTTGTTGTTGTCCTCCACTCCTGCATGTTCACCCTGTGAATTGTCTAGGAACATGGCTTTAAAAGCGGGAATCTTCATCAACTGCTGGCAGAAATTTCCCATTTCTTCTTGCTTCCCCTGCATCCCCAGCTTCATAGCCATCATCATCTCTTGTCCTTCCCGTGCTTCCTTTAAAGTCTTGAGCATCTCCAGTTGGACAACATTTATCTGCTCTCCACTTTCTTCCTCGCCTTGCCTTCCCATGTCTGTCTGCCTGACATTCGTTAATTGTTGATCAGCCACGTAAGGTGATGTTGAACTTCCTTCTGAGGTGTCTTCAACGATGGGTTGATCGAGATCTAGGTTCACACCCTGAAAAGCTTGATTTGCTTGCCTTGGAACTAGGTCCGGTGAGATAATGCTATTTGTTGGTGAAGCTCTTATTGTAGTTCTCCCACTTCGAGTTGTGGGCATACCCTTCATGAATTCTACACCTCCCCAGCAGAGTCGCTAAAGAAATGTGGGCAAGGAAATTATGACTTGCTAGTTAGGGTTTCGTGTTGGCTAAGGAGGAGAGAAATCCATGAAGAGCACGAAATTAGTTGATTGATTGAAGAGGGGAGAAGAACAGGTGGGCGATTTGAAAGTAATATGCACACAAGCCAATCATGTTTGATGATAAAGCATATACTTTGTAACAATCTTATTCATTTATTAATAAAAAGTATTAATTTATTAAAGGCTTTTAATTATGTACATGATGCTGTTTTATAATATGTGATAAACCCATTGTTTTAAGCAATGCTTTTAGAAGAATGATGATAATCATTCTAATGAGATCTAAATTCTTAGAAAGCTTAAAACTAAAATAGTTCCTAGTCGTTGGATTACTAAATTGGGGATTAGTGAATCCAGATAGATTGGTACACACGTTGCTTGCTCGTTGGATGAGGATGATTGATTTCATGATCATTTGTGTGGAGACACTGAAGCAAGTATGTAGGTGCTTATTAGAGAATAAGTTCACTGAACGTGGCTTGCTAAGGAATACCTAATGGAGTTTTACTTTCCTGTCAATAGAAATTCCTGTAGTGATAGTAGTACAAGTGTGACGCCCCCAAAATAGGTCCAATCCATCCAACCTATTCTGAGTCGCCAAATACATGGTACAAAAAATAACTACAAGTTTATTACTACAACAACACATATGCTGTGAGTTTTGATACAAATATATACCAAATGTGACTCATGTCCCAACCATGGACAGCACCTCACAGTGATACCTTACATAAAGGTACAATCAATAACTGTTTTAAAAATTAAAATCTTTGGGAAATGCTCAAGGAAACCTTCGTCAATAGGAGGCCATGAATCTAAGTTATGATAGATATCATATGTCCAGAGAATTATCCTTGGTTGATCCAATAGACCCCAAAGAAAAATGAGAAGATTACTATCATGTTCCTTCCAATAGTGAGTCTTCTCTTGACATATAACTATCTTCACTATCTCTAGTTGAAAATTATATTTCAAATAAACTCCAAGATCATATAGGTAGTGCTCGTAGATATACTCAGCAAGTGGATGTGCACAACCCTGTCTTATGATGACTCGTAGGTCATTAGACATCTTGTATGATAGTGGCAAAACATCCTTCCAAAGTTGGGTTCACCTTACCCTATTCGGTTCACCAAAATTAAATATCAAATGACGTATAAAATACGACACACTTATCTAAAGTTCTCAATAAAATTATTTCCATACTATTTAGGGAGAACCTCAACAACTATAGACCATCGTTCTATTCCCTTGTTATCCCCGCTCGACCCGGCAACACTCTTATTACCTGAAAGGAATTGTGAAGCAAAAGGATGAGCACAACTAGCTTAGTAAAGAATATTATGACTAAAGATAATTAAATTATCAACAGCATTCATCAGTAATAAATCAGAGATTTAGAACATATGGTAGACGATAAAACTTTTCAACCATAGTTGTAGTGAAACGAGCAATCCATTAGAAGAGTTAAATAGACCATAAAGTCTATTATCTTCTCCATGTTAAAAGTCCACCAATAATGTTTTATCCCTGGAACATCAATCAATAGTTCCTTTCCACAATCATATGAATAACTCATAATCATAATTGTGATTCTAATTTCCTCTTCGCACCCAGGACAAAGATAATTTTCATCACCTGTCTTTACCTGAAACATCAAAGATCATGGTTATACCAAATCACAGTTCCTGTTCATAATCATACTAATAAATTCATCTTTGAACTATGGGCCAAAGATATTCATCAACAAGTCATATTTGCACTACGGCCTAAAGATATTCAACAACAGGTCATCTTTGCACTACAGGCCAAAGATATTCATATCTCAAAGAAATACATAATCATTTCAAAATTTTTATAAGTCATAATTATAACTATGTTGATCAATTCACCTTTGCTTTTAAGCAAAAAATATTCAATTGTAAATTCAATGGTCATGATCATACCAGTCAACGATTCAACTTTGCACTACTGGCCAAAGAGAACCCCTAGTCACGATCATACCAATAATCTACCCATCTTTACACTCAAGACAAAGAGAAATTTCTTCACCAGGATTATAAAAATGTTATATATGATAATAAAAACAATATGATCAAAACATGGATTGAATTTCAAGAGCAATATTCCTAAATCAACGATAATTTGGTTAGAAAAGAAACCAATTTTATCGTGAATAGTATCCCATGAATAGTAATTCATGAATAGTAACCCCGACATGAAAAAGGTAGAAATTCTACAATAAAATCCATACCAATATTTCGGTATGATGATATTGAAAGAATAACAATTCTTAAACTTATAAACAATTTATTTAAATTATTTGTACTTTATTAATTAATTCATTTAATCATCCTAAAATGCCAAACTCATAAGATTTCATCACCAATAACCAAATACCTCATCACAAATCTGCATATACCTCATATAGGATTCTCAAACCATAAAATCCTATTTTCCAATTTTGTTACTTCACATAACATATTTAATTCATTTACTCATAACTAGTCCATTTTCATGAAAAATACAAAATCAGTATAAAAAAAATTTACTTTTCTAGAATTTAGCAGAATATAGTCCCATATTGAACATATATTTTTCTCAGAATTTTTAAAATTCATTTACTATTTTTCATATGGCCAAAACTGTCAAATATTTAGACATTTATCATAAATTGTACTTTTATCCAAAAATTCCGAAATTTACAGGGTATACTGATATTATATAGATGTACTCCCAATAAAAATTTCATCAATTTTGGAGTTAACCACAAGGAGTTATAAGGATTTACTTTTAAAATAGTCTTTTCTCATAAAATTCATAACTCTTAATCTATACATCCAAAAATCGCCATTTTTGGACACAATCAAGAAAACTCATCAAATTATCATTTCAAATGTTTTCAGAATTTTTGAGAGTCAGAAAAATTATGAAACTGAAAAACATAATAACCCTTAAAATCCCTTACAATCCTGTACCTCAAAAGAGCAGTACTTCTGACCGGAATGTAAAGCCGAAGGAACTTTGCACTGAATAGCAACTCTCAAAGTATATAAATACTCACAAAATACGCTTGATAATATAAAGAGAGAAAGAGAGAAAGCTTATGTTTCTGGTGTGATTTTTAATTCTAACTCAGCACTCTATTTATAGGAAAATATTAGCACCGCAAAGGCATTTGACTTGACACACTTTACGATGGCTTTACCTGCTACTATTGCCACCCACCACATTTGAATTAGAATTTTAGTACATTTCTTCACCAACCATAGGTGGGGCGCACACATTCTAGAATTTTCCACCAAAATGATAAATTCCGAAACTTCAACAATTTCTGAACCAGTCACCTCTTAAAATTCGTAACAATCCATACGTTCTTTTTTAATGGTTCAAAATTTGTGGACATATACTAAACTAATATATGTATCACATATCCAAAAATAACAACGATCCAACGGTCGGATTAAAAATTATAACTCGCACAATATATCACAAGAATACTTGTTTGATTTTTAATACCTCCTTTCCGATAAAAATACTGATAAAACACCTCAACATTAATTCTTTTATTTATAACCACACAAATAAATCCATCATTTATATCCGCATCAAATAATTATTTCCTTATCATATAAATAATTATTCACAAATAATATTACAGAATCACAATAATGACAACCAGGCAGTTCCCAGGAAAGAGGGGGCTTTCCAACAAGGATTTCTCCTTACTAAATACGCAATTAGGTGACCAAACCTCTCCTTGATGAACTTTCTAGACATTGCCAATAATGTTATCTAATAATATTATTCAAATAATATATATTATTGATCCGATAATGGAAAATCTCGTTGTGTGACAATTATTGAAACAACAATAATATAAAATATCAACGTAGCAATTATTGAATCAATAAAATAAAATATTGAACAGTAATTACTATAACAATTATTGAGTAATGCCTTCTTACGTAAGAATCAATCATTCAAAAATACTTTACAATACCGTAGTAATACATGCTAACCACGCCAGATATTACTATTTTAACCACCAGGTAATCCAGCAGTGTTAAAATTAACAATTACGCCGTTATTTATAAAAACTCAAACTTGTTATTTTCTTCATCCGACAGTTATTCTGTTATGGGGTCCACAAATGGATTTGTCGTCGTACGAATATTCCCCGACAACAAGAATATTCCACGACCAAACGAATATTCCCCAACAGAAATGAGTATTTTATAACCACTTGCGTATTTTGAAAATTTTATATATATCACCATTAACTTTAAACTTTTATTAATTTAACCATTTACTGAATAGTAATTATAAGAAAAATTGAATACTTTTATTTCATAAAATTCGGGGTCTTAGAATCTCCCCTCCTTATGAAATTTCGTCCTCGAAATTTATGCACTGTATATTTCAAGAGTTGAGAATACCTTGCTTTCATTTCGATTCCATCTTTCCTGTCATCATGATTTCTCCATTGCTCATCTCCTGTATTTCAGATATCATTCTAGAATACAGCTTCAAAACAAAGGTTAATTGACATTTCACAATTTGTCCACTTAAGTAAGAAAATTTAGCTTAGGTATGACACACACTAGCGAAGGATATTACTCGTCTCTCCCTTCCTAGTTCTAATCCCGGATCTCCGCCAGAGATCATATCCCTAATCTCTGATACAAATTATGACGCCCCCAAAATAGGTCCAATCTATCCAACCTATTCTGAGTCGCCAAATACATGGTACAGAAAACAAATACAACTTTATTACTACAATAACACATATGTTGTGAGTTTTGATACAAATATATACCAACTGTGACTCATGTCCCAACCGTGGACAGCACCTCACAGTGATACCTTACATAAAGGTACAGTCAATAACTGTTTTAAAAATTAAAATCTTTGGGAAATGCTCAAGGAAAACTTCGTACATAGGAGGCCATGAATCTAAGTTATGATAGATATCATATGTCTAGAGAATTATCCTTGGTTGATCCAATAGACCCCAAAGAAAAATGAGAAGATTACTATCATGTTCCTTCCAATGGTGAGTCTTCTCTTCACATATAACTATCTCCATTGTCTCTAGTTTAAAATTATATTTCAAATAAACTCCAAAATCATATAGGTAGTGCTCGTAGATATACTCAGCAAATGGATGTGCACAACCCTATCTTATGATAACTCATAGGTCATTAGACATCTTGTATGATAGTGGTAAAACACCCTTCCAAAGTTGGGTTCACCTTACCCTATTCGGTTCACCAAAATTAAATATCAAATGACGTATACAATACGACACACTTATCTAAAGTTCTCAATAAAATTATTTCCATACTATTTAGGGAGAACCTCAACAAATGACTATGACCATCGCTCTATTCCCTGTTATCCCCGGCTCGACCGTGACACTCTTATTACCTGAAAGGAATTGTGAAGCAAAAGGGTGAGCACAACTAGCTCAGTAAAGAATATTATGACTAAAGATAATTAAATTATCAATAGCCTTCACCCGTAATAAATCTGAGATTTAGAACATATGGTAGATGATAAAACTTTTCAACTATAGTTGCAGCGGAGCGAGGAATCTATTAGAAGAGTTAAATAGACTAGAAAGTCTATTATCTTCTCCATGTTAAAATTCCACCAACAATGTTTTATCCCTGCAACATCAATCAACAGTTCCTTTCCACAATCATATGAATAACTCATAATCATAATTGCGATTCTAATTTTCTCTTCGCACCCAGGACGAAGATAATTTTCATCACCTGTCTTTACCTGAAACATCAAAGATCATGGTTATACCAAATAATAGTTCCTGTTCATAATCATACTAATAAATTCATCTTTGCATTACGGGCCAAAGATATTCATCAACAATTCATCTTTGCACTACGGCCTAAAGATATTCAACAACAGGTCATCTTTGCACTACAGGCCAAAGATATTCATATCTCAAAGAAATACATAATGATTTTAGAATTTTTATAAGCCATAATTATAACCATGTTGATCAATTCACCTTTGCACTTAAGCTAAAAATATTCAATTTTAAATTCAATGGTCATGATTATACCAGTCAATGATTCAACTTTGCACTACTGGCCAAAGAGAACCCCTAGTCACGATCATACCAATAATCTACCCATCTTTACACTCAAGTCAAAGAGAAATTTCTTCACCATAATTATAACCATGTTGATAATATAAAGAGAGAAAGATAGAAAGCTTATGTTTCTGGTGTTATTTTCAATTCTAACTCAACACTCTATTTATAGGAAAATGTTAGCACGCCGAAGCAGACTTGACCTGCTACCTGATGGCTTTGCCTGCTACTATTTCCACCCACCACATTTGAATTAGAATTTCAGCACATTTCTTCACCAACCATAGGTGGGGCCCACGCATTCTAGAATTTTCCACCAAAATGATAAATTCTAAAACTTCAATAATTTCTGAACCAGTCACCTCTTAAAATTCATAACAATTCATACGTTAATTTTTAACGATTCAAAATTTGTGGACATATACTCAACTTATATATGTATAACATATCCAAAAATTACAATGATCCAACGGTCGGATTAAAAATTATAACTCACGCAATATATCACAAGAACACTGATTTGATTTTTAATACCTCCTTTCCGACAAAAATACTGATAAAACACCTCAACATTAATTCCTTCACTTATAACCACATAAATAAATTCATCATTTATATCTGCATCAAATAATTATTTCCTTATCATATAAATAATTATTCACAAATAATATTACAGAATCACAATAATGACAACCAGGCAGTTTCCAGGAAAGAGGGGGCTTTCCAATAAGGATTTCTCCTTACTAGCGCGCAATTAGGTGACCAAACCTCTCCTTGACAAAACTTTTTAGACATTGCCAATAATGTTATCTAATAATAATATTCAAATAATATATATTATTGATCTGATAATGGAAAATACTGTGCCGTGACAATTATTGAAACAACAATAATATAAAATATCAACGTAGCAATTATATAATCAATAAAATAAAATATTGAACAGTAATTACTGTAACAATTCTTGAGTAATGCCTTCTTACGTAAGAATCAATCATTTAAAAATTCTTTACAATACCGTGTGCTACTGTTCAACCACGCGTATTACTATATTTTAACCACCAGGTAATCCAACAGTGTTAACGTTAACAATTATGCCGTTATTTATAAAAACTCAAACTTGTCATTTTCTTCATCCGACAGTTATTCTGTTATGGGGTCCACAAGTGGCTATGCCGTCGTACGAATATTCCCCGACAACAAGAATATTCCACGACCAAACGAACATTTCCCAACAGAAATGAGTATTTTATAACCACTTGCGTATTTTGAAAACTTTATATATATCACCATTAACTTTAAACTTTTATCAATTTAACCATTTCTTGAATAATAATTATAAGAAAAATTGAATACTTTTATTTCATAAAATTCGGGGTCTTACGATCTCCCCTCCTTATGAAATTTCGTCCTCGAAATCTACGTACCTGGTATTTCGAAGAGTTGAGAATACCTTGCTTTCATTTCAGATTCCATCTTCCCTGTCATCATGATTTCTCCATTGCTCATCTCCTGTATTTCAGATATCATTGTAGAATACAGCTTCAAAACAAAGGTTAATTGACATATCACAATTTGTCAACTTAAGTAAGAAAATTTAGCTTAGGTAGGACACACACTAGTGAAGGATATTACTCGTCTCTCCCTTCCTAGTTCTAATCCCGGATCTCCGTCAGAGATCATATCCCTAAGCTCTGATACCAATTGTGACGCCCCCAAAATAGGTCCAATCCATCCAACCTATTCTGAGTCGCCAAATACATGGTACAGAAAATAACTACAACTTTATTACTACAACAACACATATGTTGTGAGTTTTGATACAAATATATACCAACTGTGACTCATGTCCCAACCGTGGACAGCACCTCACAGTGATACCTTACATAAAGGTACAATTAATAACTGTTTTAAAAATTAAAATCTTTGAGAAATGCTCAAGGAAACCTTTGTACATAGGAGGCCATGAATCTAAGTTATGATAGATATCATATGTCTAGAGAATTATCCTTGGTTGATCCAATAGACCCCAAAGAAAAACGAGAAGATTACTATCATGTTCCTTCCAATGGTGAGTCTTCTCTTGACATATAACTATCTCCACTGTCTCCAGTTGAAAATTATATTTCAAATAAACTCCAAAATTATATAGGTAGTGCTCGTAGATATACTCAGCAAATGGATGTGCACAACCCTGTCTTATGATAACTCGTAGGTCATTAGACATCTTGTATGATAGTGGCAAAACACCCTTCCAAAGTTGGGTTCACCTTACCCTATTCGGTTCACCAAAATTAAATATCAAATGACGTATACAATACGACACACTTATCTAAAGTTCTCAATAAAATTATTTCCATACTATTTAGGGAGAACCTCAACAGCTATAGACCACCGTTCTATTCCCCTGTTATCCCCGCTCGACCCGGCAACACTCTTATTACCTGAAAGGAATTGTGAAGCAAAAGGGTGAGCACAACTAGCTTAGTAAAGAATATTATGACTAAAGATAATTAAATTATCAATAGCCTTCACCGTAAATAAATCGAGATTTAGAACATATGGTAGATGATAAAACTTTTTAACCATAGTTGCGTGAGCGAGGAATCCATTAGAAGAGTTAAATTGACCATAAAGTCTATTATCTTCTCCATGTTAAAATTCCACCAACAATATTTTATCCCTGTAACATCAATCAACAGTTCCTTTCCACAATCATATGAATAACTCATAATCATAATTGCGATTCTAATTTTCTCTTCGCACCCAGGACGAAGATAATTTTCATCACCTATCTTTACCTGAAACATCAAAGATCATGGTTATACCAAATCACGCCTCCTGTTCATAATCATACTAATAAATTCATCTTTTTGCACTCTCGGCGAAGATATTCATCAACAAGTCATCTTTTCACTACTACTAAAGATATTCAACAACGTCATCTTTTTTGCACTACGGGCCAAAGATATTCATATCTCAAAAGAAATACATAATCATTTCAGAATTTTTATAAGCCATAATTATAACCATGTTGATCAATTCACCTTTGCACTTAAGCTAAAAATATTCAATTGTAAATTCAATGGTCATGATCATACCAGTCAATGATTCAACTTTGCACTACTGGCCAAAGAGAACCCCTAGTCACGATCATACCAATAATCTACCCATCTTTACACTCAAGTCAAAGAGAAATTTCTTCACCAGGATTATAAAAATGTTTTATATGATAATAAAAACAATATGATCAAAACATGGATTGAATTTCAAGAGCAATATTCCTAAATCAACGATAATTTGGTCAGAAAAGAAACCAATTTTATCATGAATAGTACCCCATGAATAGTAACTAATGAATAGTAATTCATGAATAGTAACCCCAACATGAAAAAGGTAGAAATTCCACAATAAAATCCATACTAATATTTCGGTATAATGATATTGAAAGAATAACATTTCTTAAACTTATAAACAATTTATTTAAATTGTTTATACATTATTAATTAATTCATTTAATCATCCTAAAATGCTAAACTCATAAGATTTCATCACCAATAACCAAATACCTCATCACAAATCTGCATATACCTCATATAGGATTCTCAAACCATAAAATCCTATTTTTTAATTTTGTTACTTCACATAACATATTTAATTCATTTACTCATAACTAGTCTATTTTCATGAAAAATACCAAAACAGTACAAACAAATTTTCTTTTCTGGGATTTAGCAGAATATAGTCCCATATTGAAACAATATTTTTCTCAAAATTTTTAAAATCCATTTACTATTTTTCATATATGCCAAAAAGCTTAGAATATTTAGACATTTATCATAAATTGTACTTTTATCCAACAAATTCCAAAATTTACAGAGTATACTGATATTATATAGATGTACTCCCAATAAAAAATTCATCAATTTTGGAGTTAAACACAAGGAGTTATAAGGCTTTACTTTTAAAATATTTTTTTCTCATAAAATTCATAACTCTTAATCTATATATCCAAAAATTGCCATTTTTGGACACAATCAAGAAAACTTAACAAGTCATCATTTCAAATTTTTCCAGAATTTTTGAGAGTCGGAAAAATTAAAAAACAGAAAAACATAATAACCCTTAAAATCCCTTACAATCTCTTACCTCAAAAGAGCAGTACTTCTGACCGGAATGTAAAGTCGAAGGAACCTTGCACTGAATAGCAACTCTCAAATTATCTAAATACTCACAAAATATGCTTGATAATATAGAGAGAGAAAGAGAGAAAGCTTATGTTTCTGGTGTGATTATCAATTCTAACTCAACACTCTATTTATAGGAAAATGTTAGCCTGCAAAAGCGAGACTTGACACCTCTACACTGATGGCTTTACTTCACTACTATTTCCACCCACCACATTTGAATTAGAATTTTAGCACATTTCTTCACCAACCATAGGCGGGGCCCACGCATTCTAAAATTTTCCACCAAAATGATAAATTCTGAAACTTCAATAATTTCTGAACCAGTCACCTCTTAAAATTCATAACAATTCATACGTTCATTTTTAACGATTCAAAATTTATGGACATATACTCAACTTATATATGTATAACATATCCAAAAATCACAACGATCCAACGGTCGGATTAAAAATTATAACTCACGCAATATATCACAAGAACAATGATTAGATTTTTAATACCTACTTTCCGACAAAAATACTGATAAAACACCTCAACATTAATTCCTTCATTTATAACCACATAAATAAATTCATCATTTATATCCGCATAAAATACTTATTTCCTTATCATATAAATAATTATTCACAAATAATATTACAGAATCACAATAATGACAATCAGGCAGTTCCCAGGAAAGAGGGGGCTTTCCAATAAGGATTTCTCCTTACTAGCGCGCAATTAGGTGACCAAACCTCTCCTTGACAAAACTTTTTAGACATTGCCAATAATGTTATCTAATAATATTATTCAAATAATATATATTATTGATCTGATAATGGAAAATACTGTGCCGTGACAATTATTGAAACAACAATAATATAAAATATCAACGTAGCAATTATTGAATAAATTAAATAAAATATTGAACAATAATTACTGTAACAATTATTGAGTAATGCCTTCTTACGTAAGAATCAATCATTCAAAAATACTTTACAATATGGTAGTACTCTTTTGCTAACCACGCGTATTCTTCGTATTTTAACCACCGAATAATCCAACGATGTTAACGTTAACAATTACGTAGATTATTTATAAAAACTCAAACTTGTCATTTTCTTCATCCGAAGCTTATTACTCATTGGGGTCCACAAATGGTACGTCTTGCATTAAATATTCGAATATTCTCAAACAACAAGAATATTCCACGACCAAACGAATATTCCCCAACAGAAATGAGTATTTTATAACCACTTGTGTATTTTGAAAATTTTATATATATCACCATTAACTTTAAACTTTTATCAATTTAACCATTTATTGAATAATAATTATAAGAAAAATAGAATACTTTTATTTCATAAAATTCGGGGTCTTACGATCTCCCCTCCTTATGAAATTTCGTCCTCGAAATTTACGTACCTGGTATTTCAAAGAGTTGAGAATACCTTGCTTTCATTTCAGATTCCATCTTCCCTGTCATCATGATTTCTCCATTACTCATCTCCTATATTTCAGATATCATTCTAGAATACAGCTTCAAAATAAAGGTTAATTGACATATCACAATTTGTCAACTTAAGTAAGAAAATTTAGCTTAGGTAGGACACACACTAGCGAAGGATATTACTCGTCTCTCCCTTCCTAGTTCTAATCCGGGATCTCACGCGGAGATCATATCCCTAAGCTCGATACCAATTGTGACGCCCCAAAATAGGTCCAATCCATCCAACCTATTCTGAGTCCCCAAATACATGGTACAACAAATAACTTCAACTTTATTACTACAACAACACATATGTTGTGAGTTTTGATACAAATATATACCAATCATGACTTATGTCCCAACCGTGGACAACACACACCTCACAAAGTGATACCTTACATAAAGGTACAATCGATAACCTTGTTTTAAAATTAAAATCTTTGGGAAATGCTCAAGAAACCTTCGTGCATACATAGGCCATGAATCTAAGTTATGATAGATATCATATTTCTAGAAAATTATCCTTGGTTAATCCAATAGACCCCAAAGAAAAATGAGAAGATTACTATCATGTTCCTTCCAATGGTGAGTCTTCTCTTGACATATAACTATCTCCACTGTCTCTAGTTGAAAATTATATTTCAAATAAACTCCAAAATTATATAGGTAGTGCTCGTAGATATACTCAGCAAATGGATGTGCACAACCCTGTCTTATGATAACTCGTAGGTCATTAGACATCTTGTATGATAGTGGCAAAACACCCTTCCAAAGTTGGGTTCACCTTACCTATTCGGTTCACCAAAATTAAATATCAAATGAGCGTGTATAATACGACACACTTATCTAAAGTTCTCAATAAAATTATTTTCATACTATTTAGGGAGAACCTCAACAGCTATAGACCACCGTTCTATTCCCCTGTTATCCCCGCTCGACCCGGCAACACTCTTATTACCTGAAAGGAATTGTGAAACAAAAGGGTGAGCACAACTAGCTCAGTAAAGAATATTATGACTAAAGATAATTAAATTATAAATAGCCTTCACCAGTAATAAATCAGAGATTTAGAACATATGGTAGATGATAAAACTTTTCAACCATAGTTACAGCGAAACGAGCAATCCATTAGAAGAGTTAAATAGACCATAAAGTCTATTATCTTTGCCATGTTAAAATTCCACCAACAATGTTTTATCCCTGTAACATCAATCAAGAGTTCCTTTCCACAATCATATGAATAACTCATAATCATAATTGCGATTCTAATTTTCTCTTAGCACCGGAATGAAGATAATTTTCATCATCATGTCTTTACGAAACATCAAAGATCATGGTTATACCAAATCACAGCCTCTGTTCATAATCATACTAATAAATTCATCTTTGCACTAAGGGCGAAAGATATTTATCAACAAGTCATCTTTGCACTACTACCTAAAGATATTCAACAACAAAATATCTTTACACTACATACCAAAGATATTCATATCTTAAAGAAATATATAATCATTTCAGAATTTTTATAAGCCATAATTATAACCATGTTGATCAATTCACCTTTGCATTTAAGCTAAAAATATTCAATCATAAATTCAATGGTCAAGCGATCATACCGGTCAATGATTCAACTTTGCCTTCTTGGCGAAAGAGAACCCCTAGTCACGATCGTACCAATAATCTACCCATCTTTACACTCAAGTCGAAGAGAAATTTCTTCACCGGGATTATAAAATGTTTTATATGATAATAAAAACAATATAGATCAAAACATGGATTGAATTTCAAGAGCAATATTCCTAAATCAACGATAATTTGGTGGAAAAGAAACCAATTTTATCATGAATAGTACCCCATGAATAGTAACTAATGAATAGTAATTCATGAATAGTAACCCCGACATGAAAAAGGTAGAAATTCCACAATAAAATCCATACTAATATTTCGGTATAATGATATTGAAAGAATAACATTTCTTAAACTTATAAACAATTTATTTAAATTATTTATACTTTATTAATTAATTCATTTAATCATCCTAAAATGCCAAACTCATAAGATTTCATCACCAATAACCAAATACCTCATCACAAATCTGCATATACCTTATATAGGATTCTGAAACCATAAAATCCTATTTTTTAATTTTGTTACTTCACATAACATATTTAATTCATTTACTCATAACTAGTCTATTTTCATGAAAAATACCAAAACAGTACAAACAAATTTTCTTTTCTGGGATTTAGCAGAATATAGTCCCATATTGAAACAATATTTTTCTCAGAATTTTTAAAATCCATTTACTATTTTTCATATGGCCAAAACTGCCGAATATTTAGACATTTATCATAAATTGCACTTTTATCCAACAAATTCCAAAATTTACAGGTATATATCTTGATATTATATAGATGTACTCCCAATAAAAAATTCATCAATTTTGGAGTTAAACACAAGGAGTTATAAGGCTTTACTTTTAAAATATTTTTTTCTCATAAAATTCATTACTCTTAATCTATATATCCAAAAATTGCCATTTTTGGACACAATCAAGAAAACTTAACAAATCATCATTTCAAATTTTTCCAGAATTTTTGAGAGTCGGAAAAATTAAAAAATAGAAAAACATAATAACCCTTAAAATCCCTTACAATCTCTTACCTCAAAAGAGCAGTACTTTTGACCGGAATGTAAAGCCGAAGGAACCTTGCACTGAATAGCAACTCTCAAATTATCTAAATACTCATAAAATACGCTTGATAATATAGAGAGAGAAAGAGAGAAAGCTTATGTTTCTGGTGTGATTTTCAATTCTAACTCAACACTCTATTTATAGGAAAATGTTAACACTTAGCAAAGCGCGACTTGACTTCTACTACGATGGCTTTACTCCGCTTTACTATTTCCACCCACCACATTTGAATTAGAATTTTAGCACATTTCTTCACCAACCATAGGTGGGGCCCACGCATTCTAAAATTTTCCACCAAAATGATAAATTACGAAACTTGATAATTTACTTTAACCGATCACCTCTTAAAATTCATAACAATTCATATACGTTCATTTTAACGATTCAAAATTTATGGACATATACTCAACTTATATATGTATAACATATCCAAAAATCACAACGATCCAACGGTTGGATTAAAATTATAACTCACGCGATATATCAAAGAACAACGATTTGATTTTTAATACCTCCTTTCAAACAAAATCTTGATAAAACACCTTAACATTAATTCCTTCATTTATAACCACATAAATAAATTCCTCATTTATATCGCATCAAATACTTTTCCTTTCATTATCATATAAATAATTATTCACAAATAATATTACGAGAATCACAATAATGACAATGATCGAGTGGTTCCGGGAAGAGGGGCTTTCCAATAAGGATTTCTCCTTACTGGCGCGCAATTAGGTGACCAAACCTCTCCTTGACAAAACTTTTTAGACATTGCCAATAATGTTATCTAATAATATTATTCAAATAATATATATTATTGATCGATAATGGAAAATCTTGTCTTAGTGACAATTATTGAAACAACAATAATATAAAATATCAACGTATCAATTATTGAATCAATAAAATAAAATATTGAAACGATAATTACTTTGTAACAATTATTGAGTAATGCCTTCTTACGTAAGAATCAATCATTCAAAATACTTTACAATACCGTGGTACTACTCTTTAACTGACCACGTATATTCTTGTATTTTAACCATCGAGTAATCAACAAATGTTAGCGTTAACAATTACGTAGTTATTTATAAAAACTCAAACTTGTCATTTTTCTTCATCCGACGGTTATTACATTATGGGGTCCCACAAATGGTTTTGTCGTCGTATACGAATATTCCCAAACAACAAGAATATTCCACGACGACTGAAACGAATATTTCCCAAACGAAATGAGTATTTTATAACCACTTGTGTATTTTGAAAATTTTATATATATAACCATTAACTTTAAACTTTTATCAATTTAACCATTTACTGAATAATAATTATAAGAAAAATTGAATACTTTTATTTCATAAAATTCGGGGTCTTACGATCTCCCTCCTTATGAAATTTAAGTCCTCGAAATTTACGTACACAGTATTTCAAAGAGTTGAGAATACCTTGCTTTCATTTGATTCCATCTTCCTCATCATCATGATTTCTCCATTGCTCATCTCACGTATTTCGAGATATCATTCTAGAATATAGCTTCAAAACAAAGGTTAATTGACATATCACAATTTGTCAACTTAAGTAAGAAAATTTAGCTTAGGTAGGACACACACTAGCGAAGGATATTACTCGTCTCTCCCTTCCTAGTTCTAATCCCGGATCTCCGCCAGAGATCATATCCCTAAGCTCTGATACCAATTGTGACGCCCCCAAAATAGGTCCAATCCATCCAACCTATTCTGAGTCCCCAAATACATGGTACAACAAACAACTACAACTTTATTACTACAACAACACATATGTTGTGAGTTTTGATACAAATATATACCAACTGTGACTTATATCCCAACCGTGGACAGCACCTCACAGTGATACCTTACATAAAGGTACAGTCAATAACTGTTTTAAAAATTAAAATCTTTGGGAAATGCTCAAGGAAACCTTCGTACATAGGAGGCCATGAATCTAAGTTATGATAGATATCATATTTCTAGAAAATTATCCTTGGTTGATCCAATAGACCCCAAAGAAAAACGAGAAGATTACTATCATGTTCCTTCCAATGGTGAGTCTTCTCTTGACATATAACTATCTCCACTGTCTCTAGTTGAAAATTATATTTCAAATAAACTCCAAAATCATATAGGTAGTGCTCAGTAGATATACTCAAAAATGGATGTGCACAACCACATCTTATGATAACTTCGTAGGTCATTAGACATCTTGTATGATAGTGTGGCAAAACACCTTCCAAAGTTGGGTTCACCTTACCTATTCGGTTCACCAAAATTAAATATCAAATGACGTATACAATACGACACACTTATCTAAAGTTCTCAATAAAATTATTTTCATACTATTTAGGGAGAACCTCAACAGCTATAGACCACCGTTCTATTCCCCTGTTATCCCCGCTCGACCCGGCAACACTCTTATTACCTGAAAGGAATTGTGAAGCAAAAGGGTGAGCACAACTAGCTCAGTAAAGAATATTATGACTAAAGATAATTAAATTATCAATAGCCTTCACCCGTAATAAATCAGAGATTTAGAACATATGGTAGATGATAAAACTTTTTAACCATAGTTGCAGCAGAACGAGGAATCCATTAGAAGAGTTAAATAGACCATAAAGTCTATTATCTTCTCCATGTTAAAATTCCACCAACAATGTTTTATCCCTGTAACATCAATCAACAGTTCCTTTCCACAATCATATGAATAACTCATAATCATAATTGCGATTCTAATTTTCTCTTCGCACCCAGGACGAAGATAATTTTCATCACCTGTCTTTACCTGAAACATCAAAGATCATGGTTATACCAAATCACAGTTCCTATTCATAATCATACCAATAAATTCATCTTTGCACTAAGGGCCAAAGATATTTATCAACAAGTCATCTTTGCACTACGGCCTAAAGATATTCAACAACAGGTCATCTTTACATTACATGCCAAAGATATTCATATCTCAAAGAAATATATAATCATTTCAGAATTTTTATAAGCCATAATTATAACCATGTTGATCAATTCACCTTTGCACTTAAGCTAAAAATATTCAATTGTAAATTCAATGGTCATGATCATACCAGTCAATGATTCAACTTTGCACTACTGGCCAAAGAGAACCCCTAGTCACGATCATACCAATAATCTACCCATCTTTACACTCAAGTCAAAGAGAAATTTCTTCACCAGGATTATAAAAATGTTTTATATGATAATAAAAACAATATGATCAAAACATGGATTGAATTTCAAGAGCAATATTCCTAAATCAACGATAATTTGGTCAGAAAAGAAACCAATTTTATCATGAATAGTACCCCATGAATAGTAACTAATGAATAGTAATTCATGAATAGTAACCCCAACATGAAAAAGGTAGAAATTCCACAATAAAATCCATACTAATATTTCGGTATAATGATATTGAAAGAATAACATTTCTTAAACTTATAAACAATTTATTTAAATTATTTAGACTTTATTAATTAATTCATTTAATCATCCTAAAATGCCAAACTCATAAGATTTCATCACCAATAACCAAATACCTCATCACAAATCTGCATATACCTCATATAGGATTCTGAAACCATAAAATCCTATTTTTTAATTTTGTTACTTCACATAACATATTTAATTCATTTACTTATAACTAGTCTATTTTCATGAAAAATACCAAAACAGTTCAAAAAAAATTTCTTTTCTGGGATTTAGCAGAATATAGTCCCATATTGAAACAATATTTTTCTCAGAATTTTTAAAATCCATTTACTATTTTTCATATGGCCAAAACTGCCGAATATTTAGACATTTATCATAAATTGCACTTTTATCCAACAAATTCCAAAATTTACAGGGTATACTGATATTATATAGATGTACTCCCAATAAAAAATTCATCAATTTTGGAGTTAAACACAAGGAGTTATAAGGCTTTACTTTTAAAATATTTTTTTCTCATAAAATTCATTACTCTTAATCTATATATCCAAAAATTGCCATTTTTGGACACAATCAAGAAAACTTAACAAATCATCATTTCAAATTTTTCCAGAATTTTTGAGAGTCGGAAAAATTAAAAATATGAAAAACATAATAACCATTAAATCCCTTTACAATCTCTTTACCTCAAAAAGCGCGTTACTTTTGGCCAGGAATGTAAAGCCAAGGAACCTTGCAGACTTGAATAGCAACTCTCAAATTATCTAAATACTCATAAAAATACGCTTGATAATATAGAGAGAAAAGAAACTTAAAGCTTATGTTTCTGGTGTGATTTTCAATTCTAACTCAACACTCTATTTATAGGAAAATGTTAGCACGCCGAAGCAGACTTGACCTGCTACCTGATGGCTTTACCTGCTACTATTTCCACCCACCACATTTGAATTAGAATTTTAGCACATTTCTTCACCAACCATAGGTGGGGCCCACGCATTCTAGAATTTTCCACCAAAATGATAAATTCTGAAACTTCAATAATTTCTGAACCAGTCACCTCTTAAAATTCATAACAATTCATACGTTCATTTTTAACGATTCAAAATTTATGGACATATACTCAACTTATATATGTATAACATATCCAAAAATCACAACGATCCAACGGTCGGATTAAAAATTATAACTCACGCAATATATCACAAGAACACTGATTTGATTTTTAATACCTCCTTTCCGACAAAAATACTGATAAAACACCTTAACATTAATTCCTTCATTTATAACCACATAAATAAATTCCTCATTTATATCCGCATCAAATACTTATTTCCTTATCATATAAATAATTATTCACAAATAATATTACAGAATCACAATAATGATGAATCGAGCGGGTTCCGAGAAAGAGGGGCTTTCAATAAGGATTTCTCCTTACTAGCGCATGATTAGGTGACCAAACCTCTCCTTGACAAAACTTTTTAGACATTGCCAATAATGTTATCTAATAATATTATTCAAATAATATATATTATTGATCGATAATGGAAAATCTTTGTCTTAGTGACAATTATTGAAACAACAATAATATAAAATATCAACGTAGCAATTATTGAATCAATAAAATAAAATATTAAACAATAATTACTGTAACAATTATTGAGTAATGCCTTCTTACGTAAGAATCAATCATTCAAAAATACTTTGCAATACCGGTATACTCTTTGTTATGACCACGCCAGATTATCGTATTTTTTAACCACCGGATGTAATCCAACGATTGTTAACGTTAACAATTACGCCGTTATTTATAAAAACTCAAACTTGTCATTTTCTTCATCCGACATTTATTCTGTTATGGGGTCCATAAATGGTTTGCTACGTTGGTAAATCTGAATATTCCCCGACAACAAGAATATTCCACGACCAAACGAATATTTCCCAACAGAAATGAGTATTTTATAACCACTTGTGTATTTTGAAAATTTTATATATATAACCATTAACTTTAAACTTTTATCAATTTAACCATTTACTGAATAATAATTATAAGAAAAATTGAATACTTTTATTTCATAAAATTCGGGGTCTTACGATCTCCCCTCCTTATGAAATTTCGTCCTCGAAATTTACGTACCTAGTATTTCAAAGAGTTGAGAATACCTTGCTTTCATTTCAGATTCCATCTTCCCTGTCATCATGATTTCTCCATTGCTCATCTCCTGTATTTCAGATATCATTCTAGAATATAGCTTCAAAACAAAGGTTAATTGACATATCACAATTTGTCAACTTAAGTAAGAAAATTTAGCTTAGGTAGGACACACACTAGCGAAGGATATTACTCGTCTCTCCCTTCCTAGTTCTAATCCGGGATCTCCGCCGGAGATCATATCCTAAGCTCGATACCAATTGTGGCGCCCCAAAATAGGTCCAATCCATCCAACCTATTACGAGTCCCCAAATACATGGTACGAAAAAAACTACAACTTTATTACTACAACAACACATATGTTGTGAGTTTTGATACAAATATATACCAATCTGTGACTTATATCCCAACCGTGGATGAAAGACCTCACAAAGTGATACCTTACATAAAGGTACAGTCAATAACTGTTTTAAAAATTAAAATCTTTGGGAAATGCTCAAGAAAACCTTCGTACATAGGAGGCCATGAATCTAACTTATGATAGATATCATATTTCTAGAAAATTATCCTTGGTTGATCCAATAGACCCCAAAGAAAAACGAGAAGATTACTATCATGTTCCTTCCAATGGTGAGTCTTCTCTTGACATATAACTATCTCCACTGTCTCTAGTTGAAAATTATATTTCAAATAAACTCCAAAATCATATAGGTAGTGCTCGTAGATATACTCAGCAAATGGATGTGCACAACCCTATCTTATGATAACTCGTAGGTCATTAGACATCTTGTATGATAGTGGCAAAACACCCTTCCAAAGTTGGGTTCACCTTACCCTATTCGGTTCACCAAAATTAAATATCAAATGACGTATACAATACGACACACTTATCTAAAGTTCTCAATAAAATTATTTTCATACTATTTAGGGAGAACCTCAACAGCTATAGACCATCGTTCTATTCCCCTGTTATCCCCGCTCGACCCGACAACACTCTTATTACCTGAAAGGAATTGTGAAGCAAAGGGGTGAGCACAACTAGCTTCGATAAAAGAATATTATGACTAAAGATAATTAAATTATCAATAGCCTTCACCCGTAATAAATCAGAGATTTAGAACATATGGTAGATGATAAAACTTTTTAACCATAGTTGCAGCAGAACGAGGAATCCATTAGAAGAGTTAAATTGACCATAAAGTCTATTATCTTCTCCATGTTAAAATTCCACCAACAATGTTTTATCCTCAGTAACATCAATCAACAGGTTCCTTTCCACAATCATATGAATAACTTCATAATCATAATTGCGATTCTAATTTTCTCTTCTTTCGGGATCTAAGATAATTTTCATCACTGTCTTTACGAAACATCAAAGATCATGGTTATACCAAATCACGGTTCCTTTTCATAATCATACTAATAAATTCATCTTTTTTCACTAAGGCCAAAGATATTTATCAACAAGTCATCTTTTTCACTTTGCTGGCTAAAGATATTCAACAACAGGTCATCTTTACATTACATGCCAAAGATATTCATATCTCAAAGAAATATATAATCATTTCAGAATTTTTATAAGCCATAATTATAACCATGTTGATCAATTCACCTTTGCACTTAAGCTAAAAATATTCAATTGTAAATTCAATGGTCATGATCATACCAGTCAATGATTCAACTTTGCAATACTGGCCAAAGAGAACCCCTAGTCACGATCATACCAATAATCTACCCATCTTTACACTCAAGTCAAAGAGAAATTTCTTCACCAGGATTATAAAAATGTTTTATATGATAATAAAAACAATATGTTCAAAACATGGATTGAATTTCAAGAGCAATATTCCTAAATCAACGATAATTTGGTCAGAAAAGAAACCAATTTTATCATGAATAGTACCACATGAATAGTACCACATGAATAGTAACTAATGAATAGTAATTCATGAATAGTAACCCCGACATGAAAAAGGTAGAAATTCCACAATAAAATCCATACTAATATTTCGGTATAATGATATTGAAAGAATAACATTTCTTAAACTTATAAACAATTTATTTAAATTGTTTATACTTTATTAATTAATTCATTTAATCATCCTAAAATGCCAAACTCATAAGATTTCATCACCAATAACCAAATACCTCATCACAAATCTGCATATACCTCATATAGGATTCTCAAACCATAAAATCCTATTTTTCAATTTTGTTACTTCACATAACATATTTAATTCATTTACTCATAACTAGTCCATTTTATGAAAAATACAAAATCAATACAAACAAATTTTCTTTTAAGGGATTTAGCGAATATAGTCCCATATTGAACATATATATTTTCTCGAATTTTAAAATTCATTTACTATTTTTCATATGGCCAAAAGCTGCGAATATTTAGATATTTATCATAAATTGTACTTTTATCCAAAAATTCCAAAATTTACGATGTATACTGATATTATATAGATGTACTCCCAATAAATTTTTTATCAATTTTGGAGTTAACCACAAGGAGTTATAAGGGTTTACTTTTAAAATAGTCTTTTCTCATAAAATTTATAACTCTTAATCTATACATCCAAAAATCGCCATTTTTGGACATTATCAAGAAAACTCATCAAATTATCATTTTAAATATTTCCAAAATTTTTGAGAGTCGAAAAATTTACGAAACTGAAAAATATAATAACCCTTAAAATCCCTTACAATCCCGTACCTCAAAAGAGCAGTACTTCTGACCGGAATGTAAAGCCGAAGGAACCTTGCACTGAATAGCAACTCTTAAAGTATTTAAATACTCACAAAATACGCTTGATAATATAGAGAGAAAAAGAGAGAAAGCTTATGTTTCTGGTGTGATTTTCAATTCTAACTCAACACTCTATTTATAGGAAAATGTTAGCACGCCGAAGCAGACTTGACCTGCTATCTGCTGACTTTACCTGCTACTATTGCCACCCACCACATTTGAATTAGAATTTCAGCACATTTTTTCACCAACCATAGGTGGGGCCCACGCATTCTAGAATTTTCCACCAAAATGATAAATTAAAACTTGAATAATTTACGAACCAGTCACCTCTTAAAATTTATAACAATTCATACGTTCATTTTTAACGGTTCAAAATTTGTGGACATATACTAAACTTATATATGTATAACATATCCAAAAATTACAACGATCCAACGGTCAGATTAAAAATTATAACTCACGCAATATATCACAAGAACACTGATTTGATTTTTAATACCTCCTTTCCGACAAAAATACTGATAAAACACCTTAACATTAATTCCTTCATTTATAACCACATAAATAAATTCCTCATTTATATCCGCATCAAATACTTATTTCCTTATCATATAAATAATTATTCACAAATAATATTACAGAATCACAATAATGACAATCAGGCAGTTCCCAGGAAAGAGGGGGCTTTCCAATACGGATTTCTCCTTACTAGCGCGCAATTAGGTGACCAAACCTCTCCTTGACAGAAATTTCTAGACATTTCCAATAATGCTATCCAATAATATTATTCAAATAATATGAATTATTGATTTGATAATGGAAAATACTTTACCGTGATAATTATTGAAACAACAATAATATAAAATATCAACGAAACAATTATTGAATCAATAAAATAAAATATTAAACAATAATTACATAACAATTATTGAGTAATGCCTTCTTACGTAAGAATCAATAATTCAAAAATATCTGTAACATACCGTGGTGTACTCTTTATGCTGAACCACGCGTATTCTTGTATTTTAACCACCGAGCGATCCAACAATTATTACTTGCAGTAACAATTACGCCATTATTTATAAAAACTCAAACTTGTCATTTTCTTCATCCGAGCGGTTATTACATTATGGGGCCCCACAAATGGTTTACGCGTGCATAAATGCGAATATTCCCAACAACAAGAATATTCCACGACCAAACGAATATTCCCCAACAGAAATGAGTATTTTATAACCACTTGCGTATTTTAAAAATTTTATATATATCACCATTAACTTTAAAATTTTATCAATTTAACCATTTACTGAATAATAATTATAAGAAAAATTGAATACTTTTATTTCATAAAATTCGGGGTCTTACAACAAGTGATCCTTGGACTTGATATCATCATAATATATTTTGTATGATGAGTTATGCTTTGACTTATTCCTTAAGACCTTTAGGGTATATCAAAGGATATGCTTGGGTATAATAAGTTGTACATAGAGATAATACATGATCAATAAAGAATCTACCACTTCTAGTAAAAGAAGAAAAATGTCCTATGTGATTCGATAAATGACAACCCAGTAGTCTTTGGCCAAGGCAGAATAAAATTAGAAAGGAGTTTCTAATTTGCATTATTTAGAGTTGTGCATTTAAGAATCGAAAAAAATATAATTAAATAAAATAAGACTTGACAGTAATTCCATGTCTTATATTTAATTGGGAAATTGTATGATGGAAGGATTGAATTGTATGATAACTATTTACTCAAAGGTTCTTTTATGATTAATGTTGAAATCTATATTATCTGGAATGTTGTTAATCACTAGGGAGGCTTATCCCTATTGTAGAATAAATATTATTTATTTAAATAAATTAATTATTTAATTTATTTATTTAAATGAGATTAGAATTGTTCTAATTGATTTATTCACAACCTATTTAATATGGAGAACCTAAAGGGTCACACCATAAAAGGAAGAATAATTATTTAAGAAGCAAATGACATAATCGTAATAATAAGTTAAGTATATTTAATTTAATCTATGGTGATAGAATAAATTAAATAGCTTAATATTATTATTTAATATTTTAGAAATATTAAATATAAATTAATAAGAGAGTCTTATTATTATTATTATTATTATTATTATTATTATTATTATTATTATTATTATTATTATTACTATTATTATTATTTAATTCTTAAAAGAGTTTAGGAATTAATTAATAAAAGTACTCTCATTTATTCCTAATAAAATGTATGATTCTTGTTCTTTATCTTTTCGTTTAATTAATAATTATGCATAAAGGATGATCCGGGTATATGGTTTGTAAAATTTTTAAAACTCTGATTTTTCACGTTTCCGCTTATTTATTCAATTTGATTGCGTTCATGAATATTACAAACCTAACAGTGGCATCAGAACCAAACCTTTATGCAAATTATTAATTGTTTTAATTTGATATGTATATTAATATGTGTTTAAAATAATTTAATTGGACATAATTTATTGTATAATTTTTTTTTAAAAAAACCGTAATCAATTTTCGTGAAACCCGCATTTGAAAACGGTACTGTGATTCGCATGTACAAGAGCTGCAGATTCGATGGCTTAACATGTGAATCACTTAGTTTTTTTTTTAAACAAGCCAGGATAAAGAAGGATTCAAGTTATCATATATATATATATATATATATATATATATATATACATACGAAAAGGTTACAGTATGAATCTTCAAGGGATTCATGTAAACTTATCAGGATTTATGATTCATGTAAACTCCCACGTGGCCCATATCAGGATTCATGCAAACTTATATTGATTCTTTTGGTTTCCTGGATATATATATATATATATATATATATATATATATATATTATATAACGAATATATATATATATATATATATATTATGTATATGTAATATATATTTTAATAATTTTATAATTAAAATAAAAAGTTTATTTTAATATTAAGCGATACTAATTGAACGGGATTCGGTAGGGTTTCAAGAGTGATTCCAAATTTATCCCACCAAACGAAAAACCAATTGGGAATTTCGTTTTTTAGAACATCAGGACAGATACGGATATGAATTGTTCTTTAATATTTTTTTAAGTCTTGGAAAATAATAACATTAGTATTCTGTAATTGCTTTATTTCAGATTTTAGAATATTAATATCACTCTTAAAAATTCTCCTATCTCATGTCTTTTAGTGAGATTCTGTTGTTTCATTAATTGTTGGAGTTTCATATCATTACATAACGATAATCCTTCTTCAATAATTACTGAAATAAGATGGCCATAAGAATACTGGTCATAAGGGATACTCATGCGATCATGTTTATCTCTTAGTTTTATAATAAATTCAGTAAAGGGATTAAAAATATCATTCATGATATGTTAGAATTCTGAAGGTCCATTTTTGACACCAAATGGAAGAACATTCCATTCATAATGACCAAAGGGTACTGTAAAAGCAATTTTATAAGTATCCTGTTCTCTAATTTGTATTTGCCAAAATCCTGATTTCATGTCAAATTTAAAGAAAATAGTGGCATCATGAAGTCTGTCAAGAAGGTCCTTTTTATTCGGGATTGGATATCTAATCCATTGGATATCTAATCTTAGAATTAGATTCCATGATAACTAATTGGAGTTGAAATTGGATTCCATGTTTTCTTAAATATAGGAGTTTATTTAGATATGAAATAAGATTTCATATTATTCAAAATAAAAGAGTTTATTTGTGAATAAGAAAGAGAATCTGTATTTCCTTAAATAAAGGAGTTTATTTAGATATGAAATAAGATTTCATATTATTCAAAATAAAGGAGTTTATTTGTGAATAGAAATGAGAATCCATGTTTCTTTTTAATAAATGAGTTTTTTTTTTGGAATTGGATTCCATAATTAATTAAAATAAATGAGTTTATTTTAATTAAAGATTTTGATTAAAATAAAATAGTTTATTTTATTCAAAATAGGATAAATTAAAATAAAATAGTTTATTTTGATTTAAATTTGGATTAAAATAAAGGAGTTTATTTTGATTCAAAATTAGATTTTATACTAACTAAATTTGCTTTCATTAAATGATATCAATATATATATTGAATGTTTATATTCATGAGATGAATGTTTTTTATTGATGTATATGTGATGTATATGATAATAAATGAGATTGATTATGGACTATTGACCAATATGATTGAATTTTATTTTAGTTGAATGCATGAATGTATGAGTTTTATTAAATGGGGTCTGCGTACATCGTCTTCTCTAATTTTTTTCTTAATGTAAATTCTAACTCCCTCCTATGTACTTCCCTTCGATCTTCGATCAAGGTTTCGATTTATTTTAAATAGTTTTGTAATAGGAATAGTTAGAATTATTTTGAAGAATTAGAGATCAAGGAGCAAGGAGCGCTTGAAGACACATTTTGTAATGGAGCAGAGTTTTAAATATAATAGTTATATTTAAATATTAATTCTTACACCCTAGGGTTTGACCTTTTGGTTTACTTGGTGGCTCTAGTGAACCAAACTAGAATAAAAGTCCATAATTAATCCAGGTAGAATATAGTATTCTATATGTGCATGCTTATACTATATATATTATATATTATGCAAACATGCTACACATGTTCATTAATATGATGCGTATTTTATATATATATATATATATATATATATATATATATATATATGTGTGTGTGTGTGTGTGTGTGTGTGTGTGTGTGTGTGTGTGTGTGTGTGTGTGTGTGCATGCGCACTAAAAAAGATGAGACAAATTAATTACATGCAAACCCCTCAAATTTTTATATTAAGTCCTAAGCGTTAAAAGATATTTGGAATATCGAACGTCGCCTTCTAGAATGATAAAAATAATAGAGTATCAATTAATTATTATAAGTTTGTTGTGTCACCACAAGGCTTATCTTAATTCTTTGAGATGTTAATTTTATCACATTTGATGCTTATAAAGAAAATTGAACAATATTGTTTTGTTGTGTCACCACAAGGACAATATTTTTCTTTTTTGAATACATGGAGTGCTTGGTTGGACTTAACTTAAATCATTTTAGTTCGGATGTGCACACACTTGACCATTATGATCTAAGAGGCAAAATACAAGGAGTTGCATAGTTGATGTAATTGACAAGAGTTGTCTACCTATTTATTTAAATATAGTTTGTTGTGTCACCACAAGGCTATATACATTTGAAATGGGATCCTTATTCTCACTAGCAAATCTTTAATTAGATTTTGCCGAACTATATAAGTGAGGGTAATATAGTTTGATGAAAATAGTGGGAGATACCAATTTAAAACAAGACCTAATTTATTTTGGTAATTAATAAAAGAATGTATGCTAAAATGTTGTTAATTACAAATTCATTTACAGAATTTTACAATGTCTAAATTACTATCACTGCGTAGCATATTAGATGTTAACTTAATCAGACCGAATTAAACGGATTGGTTAAGGAATTTGAGAATAGTTCTCATGGCTGAAAAGTTATCTTATGTCCTTAATACGCCTATCCCTGCAATGGTTGTAGACAATGCTTCTGAGGAAGAGATTGCTACTTTTAGAAAGTGGCAAGATGATGCACAGTTGGCTCAATACATCATACTCGCATCTATGAGTAACAAACTTCAGCGTCAGCATGAAACTATGGATGCTCCTATTATATTCCTGCACATCAAGTAGTTGATGGTGAAGAAAGTAGGACTGATAGATATCAGATATCTAAGGAGCTCTTCCGATCTAGAATGACCGATGACACTACAGTATAGATAAAAGTCCTTAACATTATCAATTTGATTGATCAATTAGGACAACAGGTTTTGTCATGGATGGAGAGTTGAGCCAAGATTTGATCTTGCACTCACTCCCGGGCTCCTTTCATAATTGTTGTGAATTTTTCATATGAACAAGCTAGATATCATCCTCGCTGATTTGCTTAACATGTTGAAAATGTTGAGAGTCACTTTCTAACCAAGAAAGACCATGTCTTATTGGTAGAGGCCAAATGATCTTCTGAAAAGAAGAACGATTCAAAGAAGGTAAATAGAAAGGCAAAAACAAAGGATAATAAGAACAAAACTGATATTGCTTCCACTGCAATAAGCCTGGACACTGGAATGAAACTACAAGAAGCATCTTGTAGAGGCTAACTAGAAAAATCTTAGTAAAGCTTCGGTTACAAATATAGTTTTTGTTCATGATTAAAATAAAATTTTCTTTAAGTCAAGGTTCTACTTGGGTATTGGATACCAACTTTGGTTATCATAAATATAGATTTATGAAGGGACCAAGCAGAAGTAGAAAGCTAAACAAAGATAAGTAATCCTATGTGTGGAAAATGAAGCAAAGGTTGCTGCATTAGCAATAGAAACTTATAGTTTAGCATTCCCTACGGGCAAATCTATTAAGTCAATAAGTTGTTATAGTATTCCAGTTCTCGTTAGAAACATTATTTCTATTTTGTTGTTGGACAATGAAATCTTTGGAATTATATTTAAGAACAATTGTTGTTCTATTTATAATAATAATGTTTTGTATAGAACTGGAATATTACTTAATGGATTTTGTATACTTGACTTACGTGAAAAATAATTTTGCAAATTGAACAAACTAGTATAAGAAAATGAGATTATCATTCAAAGAGTTTAATGTATGTATTTGCTGACATACAAGTGTGAATTATTTGAAAGGTTCAAAGAATTCAGAAGTGAAACAAATTGGTAAAGTATTAGGATTCTTTGATCGGATCAAGGAATAAATACTTGTGCAATAAGTTTCTAGATCATCTCAAATGGTTTTCTCACAAAGGACACCTCCTGATATGCAATAATTGATTGATGTCTCTAAAGGAAAATTGTACCTTGTTGGACATGGTGCGGTCCATAATGATTTTATCGACATTCCAGTATCTTTCTGGGATAATGCTTTAGAAATGGCTGCATATCTACGAAAAAGGTAACCTCAAAATCTGGCCCCAAGACTCCATAAAAGTTATGGACAGGGAGGATTCCTAATCTTAAGTATGTTAAGATAAGGGGTTGTCGAACTTATGTGAAAAGGTTTCAAAGGATAATCTTGGGACAAGATTTGACAAGTACAGATTTGTGGGACATCCTAAAGTAAGTTTAGGGTATATGTTCTATAATATTACTTAGCAAAACATGTTTGTTGCGAAACACGCTACCTTCTAAGATAAAGGTGTTTATCATTGAAGGGGCTAGTGGGAGGATAATAGATCTTGAAGAGTTCAAGAACCACAAAACACTATAAGTCAAATAAGAGGAACCTGTAGATAAACCTATTGTACCACAACCGAATCATAAATCTGGAATAGTACCAAAGATACCTGGGAGGTATGGATTCATCATAGATGATGATAATGAGGTACACATCATAGAAGATGATGATCCAGTTACATAAGATGAGGTGTGACGCCCCCAAAACAGGTATACATCACCCATCTTAAGTTGCCAAATACATGGTACAGAATATAAATACAAATTTAATTATACAACCGTCGTGTAATATACGACAAAACATAGCTGAGAGTTTAAACAGGAATGTTGCCTTCTAGACAATATCCACTCTCAAATAGAGTCCTCATTACATTTATTGTCACACTATTTTATAGAATAGTGAGGACTAATACACCATCTCGGACCATCACTCCATTTCCCGACTAGTCCCGGCTACGTTCTTATTTCCTGAAGAGAACAATGAAAGCAAAAGGGTGAGCTCAACTAGCCCAGTAAGAAATATTATGACTAAGATAATGCAGAATAAATTATCATTAGTCTTCAACAATGTTAAACTGATAAAACAAAATAGACATCAAGTTTAACTGCAGCGGAATAAGCAATCCATTAGAAGAGTCAAGTAAATCATGATATTTACTATCTTCTATGATTTAAAAGATTTATCACAAATTTTATTGCTGAGACTCAGCTTAATAAATAAACCACATCATCGAGTCATCCCTGCACTACGGGCCAAAGATATTCATTAAATCATCAATGTTCATGGCTATACCAAAAACTGTCCATCAATGCACTATAGGCCACTGAGGACTTTTACCACATCATTTATAACATTACAGGTCATGATTATACCGAATAATCCCTAGTCATAATCATACCAAGTCCATCTATGCACCTAAACCAAAGATGACTTTCATCACAATATAAGTATGAGGATGATGACAATGACATAAATAATTCAATAAAACAAGTTCAAGGATAAATTTTAAAGATTTAAAATTTTAGTTTATCCAAAAATCAATAACGTCCAAATTGTCAACATAATACTTCTTTGTGGAATAAAATTCAAGAATGCTCAGAAGAATATTTCCATGAAAAGATACTGGATGAAGCGCAAATATCCAGGAAATTTTGCTAATTTCATGGAGTATAGAAGCCAAAACTTTAACCAACTGAGTATAATAAAATATATGAAACTGCAAATGGATTTTCGCCCGCCATGCGGTAATCCACGTAGACAGATCATTTCCACAATTTAATAATGAATGAATACGAAGGATCATTCACCATGCATGCGTTAATCCACATAGACATGTTATTCCAATAGAATAATAAAGAATGGAATAATAGAAGAATTCACCAGCGTCGTAATACTGCACAGACATGTTATTCCAATGAATAATAAAGAATGGAACCGTGTCAAATGCGTAAACCGCATGATAGGATATTCAAATGAAATAATAAAGAATGGAACCGAATCATGCAGAACCGCATAGATGTGGATATTCGAACAAAATAATAAAGAATGGAATAACAACGAGAATTCACGGGCATGCGATAGATCATGATGCATGATTATTCCAATGTAATAATAAAGAATGGAATAACGAAAGAATTTCACCATGTATGCGGTATTTAGACATGCGGGTTATTCAACATAATAATAAAGAATGAAATAACAACACTTACAGTATTGAAAGAAAATAATTCTCTTCATGAATATGAAAGAATAATACCCCTTACCTTATAAAGAAGAGTACTCCAACGGGTAGGGCGGGGATATACTTGAAGAAAACTTGTACTATTTTCTACGCTCAAAGCTTTCTTAAACTCTAAAGAAATACTCTCAAGATTATAGAAGAAGAATTCTCTGAACTTCTGGTGTGTTTTCAATTCTAACTAAGCATCATATTTATAGGAGAATGAAAAGGATACTATGCAATATATATATATATATATATATATATATATATATATTTAAAAATCTAATAAAACAAATAACTTTATAAAAGTATTACATTTTATATAAAAAAATTTACTATGCAAACACTATGCGAGCACTATGCAAACACTATGCATAATAAAATATAATATATTCTATTTATAATCTAATAAAATAAATAACTTTATAAAAGTATTATGTTTTATATAAAAAGATTTTACTATCTGAAAACCTACGCAGCACTAATATATAATAAAAAATATATTATATTCTATTTATAATCAAATAAAACAAAACTTTATAAAAAAGTATTCTGCTTTTATATAAAAAGTTTTTGTTTTATTACATTTATAATAATAATAATAAAACAAAATTCATCATCATTATTATAATTCACACTATTAATCGATCAAGGTCGTTCTAGGAAAGAGGGGGCTTTCAATAAGGATTTCTCCCTAACTTGTATAATTATGACCAAACCTTTCCTTTAATAACATAATATTGCAAATAATAATATTAATAACTTTGTCGTCTCAATTATTAATTTAATAATATATAAAATATTGATAATAATTGAATCAAATAACGTTGAGATCTTGTAACAATTCTTGTAGCAATAATTGAACAAAACTGAGTGACTTCTCACGTAAGTATCAATAATCAATACCGTGTGCTACTATGCAACCACGCGTATTACTGTACTTTTACTACCGAGTAGTTCAAAAGTTTTAACGGTAAAACTTCCGCCGTTATTTTCATAAAATATTTTTGTCGTTTTCTCAATCCGACAATAATTTTGTTATGGGGTCCACCAATGATTGTACCGTCGTAAGGATATTCCCCGACAAAAAGAATATTTCCCGACCAATTGAATATTATATAACAACTTGCATACTTTTCAAAATTTATAAATATTACCCATAACTATAACATTATCTTAAATCCACACCATAATTTTGAAAAAAATATTTCCAAAAAATTAAATCTTTATTCGTAAAATTTGGGATTTTACAATCTCCCCTCTTTATGAAATTTTACCCTCGAAATTTACGTCGCATTTCTCGTATCTTCAATGATGAGGACACTTCACGATTCTAACTCTTGAGGTATAACCTTTGAGTGTAAAATATATTTTAAGATTTTAACAGGTACATCTTCATACGTTAAATTATCCTCTATCTCGTCAAGTTCTAAATTAATAATGTGGTTTGGGTCGTCCACATATTTACGTAACATCGATACGTTAAAAACTTTATGAACACGCGACATACTTGGCGGTAAAACGAGTATATAAGCCACGCCTCGCTTTCGATCGAGGATTTCAAATGGGCCAATTAAATCGAGGGTTGAGATTTCCTCTCTTCAGCAACTCTTGCTTTTAAAATAACGCCCTCTTTAACCTTCTTCTTCGTATTCATCAGCTCCCGGTCTGTAGCTTTAGCAGTTTTAACATTATCGACTAAAGTCGGTTCTAATCATATATTCTTTATCTTCACATAGGTTCATATATTCGCACTCGTAAACGCATACGATCTTCTACTCAACGCATCAGCTACCACGTTCGTTTTTCCACGATGATATTGAATGGTATTATCATAATCTTCAATAGCTCGAGCCAACGTCTTTGGCGTATGTTACGTTCATTTTAGTTGAAGAAATATTTAAGAGTTTTTAGAAATGTGTTTTGTACTGGGGTCAATACAAAATTCGATTTCACGCTCTGGGGTAGGCCAAGAAGTCTTCAAGAATACGTCAGGAAATTTATTAACGATAGAAATATCATTTAAAACTGTGACTCTCATCAAAGACTTGGATAGTACGTCACATTGATACCTATCAACTTGCCATCGTCATTCACGACGTCGCCTACAGAAAGTCTGGCTTCGATGCATTCCACACAAGGAAGTCACCAACGAAAGGTTCGGGGCTCTTTACTTATGGCTTGATATGATAATGAGTGACTTTAGTGTTTTGGTTGCTTGAATTCGTATAACAGGTTGGTTAGGAATATAAAAGCTAACAACCTTACAAAAATAATCAATTTTAGCACGATGAGTAGTTAACTAATCGATTCCTAAAATCACATCAAGGGCAAGTATTTTCAAAGAGATAAGATTGACAGGTAACGTGAGGGTATCGATATGAATCAAACAAGATTTATAAACAGTGGAGGTAACGAAGGTTTCTCCTAATGGAGTTTCAACAGATAAGTCAAAGTCTAATTTCTCAGGAGTCAAATTTATATGTTGAGCGCAAGCAAGAGAAATAAAAGAATGGGTAGAACCGGTATCTAATAAGGTATAGACTTCGCAAGAATTTATAATTAACTAACCCGTGACAACTTCGTTCGAGTTCCTCGACAAATGCTCTCACTTAAACTACCGGCTTTGACTTTTCTGAGACATCCTTTGGTGTCACCATCCCAGCTGGACTTGACTTCACCATACGATAAAATCGAGCTAGGTGACCTTCTCTTCTGCAATTGAAACACGCTTTGGATTGCTGCGTACAGTTTGGACGGATGTGTTCCTCCTGTCCGCATTTGATACATACGACCGGTGGTCGTTCTTCTTCCTTTGAAACGGGTGCTGGTGTTGTTGTCTTTGCATCATTATTGAACCTTCTCTTCTTGAAATTTCCACTTCTCATATCTTGGCCATGATTACAACCGAAGTGGTTACCATTCTTGGCATGATAATTTCCCCCACGATGGTTATCATTGTTCCGATGGCCGTTGCCACCGGTAACATTATTATCGTGTTGTTGGTCATTGCCTTTTGGTTGTGCTGACTCATTATCGCGCTCTAATAACTGAGCCCTATTCACAATATCTGAATATAAACAAAGTTCTTGAGAAATGAGGTATTGACGTATTTCGGGTTTCAAACCTCGTAGAAACATTCGCGTCATTCTCTCCTCATTATCGACCAAATGGGATGCAAACCGGGATAACTTTGCAAACTTAGCCTCGTACTGCGACACGTTCATATTATTTTGCTCCAACATGATGAATTCTACCTCCTTCATGTGACGAATACTTTTAGGAAAGTACATGTCGTTGAACAATTCTTGAAACTTCTCCCAAGACATCTTGAGTGCGTTAGGCTGGGTACGTTTTAGAGATTCCCACCAATGATCTGCTTCTTCACGCAACATAAAGGTGGCGAATGGAACCTTTTGCTCCTCTAAGCATTCCAAGACATCAAATATCTTGGTGATCTGCTTTTATATCCACGTCTCTACCTTAAGTGGTTCTGGATTTCCCAAAAACTCCGGTGGTCCCAGCTCCTTGAACTGCTTAGCGGTGACCGTCCAAGAGTTGCCAGTGTTTTCACCTGCATTTTGGACAGGAGCCACTCTCTCTTGATGTTGCATGAATTTTATAAAGCCTCTGAACAATCCATCGTTCATCATTTAGTCAGTGTTGTCGTTTGCATGAGGATTATCGCCTGCCTGATGCACATTATCTTGATTATTGATCTGTGGAGACTCAACGGTCTCCTGTGCTCCATTTCTATTCTCAACATTTTTGGATGTCATTTTCAAATACTGCCACTAAATAAGGGTTAATTAACATATCACATAATATTCCTATACTCTGACCGACCAATTAAATACCAAATAAACTTAGGTAGGTCATACAAGCGAAGGAATTCCCCGTCTCTCCCCTCCTAGTTCTTGTCTCACATCTCGGCCGGGGATCATATCCTAAGCTTTGATACCAACTGTGACGCCCCCAAAAAGATATATACATCACCCATCTTGAGTCGCCAAATACATGGTACAGAATACAAATAAAAACTTAATTATATAACCGTCGTGTAATATACGACAAAACATAGCTGAGAGTTTAAACAAGAATGTTGCCTTCTAGACAATATCCACTCTCAAATAGAGTCCTCATTACATTTATTGTCACACTATTTTATAGAATAGTGAGGACTACTAATACACCATCTCGGACCATCACTCCGTTTCCCGACTAGTCCCGGCTACGTTCTCATTTCCTGAAGAGAACAATGAAAGCAAAAGGGTGAGCTCAACTAGCCCAGTAAGAAATATTATGACTAAGATAATGCAGAATAAATTATCATTAGTCTTCAACAAAGTTAAACTTATAAAACGCAATAGACATCAAGTTTAACTACAGCGGAATAAGCAATCCATTAGAAGAGTCAAGTAGAGCATGATATTTACTATCTTCTATGATTTAAAAGATTTATCACAAATTTTATTGCTGAGACTCAGCTTAATAAATAAACCACATCATCGAGTCATCCTTGCACTACGGGACAAGGATATTCATTAAATCATCAATGGTCATGACTATACCAAATAATCCCTAGTCATAATCATACCAAAAACTGTCCATCAATGCACTACAGGCCACTGAGGACTTTTACCACATCATTTATAACATTACAGGTCATGATTATATCGAATAATCCCTGGTCATAATCATACCAAGTTCATCTATGCACGTAAGCCAAAGATGACTTTCATCACAATATAAGCATGAGGATGGTGAAAATGACATAAATAATTCAATAAAATAAGTTCAAGGATAAATTTTAAAGATTTAAAATTTTAGTTTATCCAAAAATCAATAACGTCCAAATTGTCAACATAATACTTCTTTGTGGAATAAAATTCAAGAATGCTCAGAAGAATATTTTCATGAAAAGATAATGGATGAAGCGCAAATATCCAGGAAATTTTGCTAATTTCATGGAGTATAGAAGCCAAAACTTTAACCAATTGAGTATAATAGAATATATGAAACTGCAAATGGATTTTCGCCCGCCATGCGATAATCCACGTAGACAGATCATTTCCACAATTTAATAATGAATGAATACGAAGGATCATTCACCATGCATGCGTTAATCCACATAGACATGTTATTCCAATAGAATAATAAAGAATGGAATAATAGAAGAATTCACCAGGCGTGCGTAATCTGCACAGACATGTTATTCCAACAGAATAATAAAGAATGGAACCAGGTCATGCGTAAATCGCACAGATAGGATATTCCAACAGAATAATAAAGAATGGAACTAGGTCAATACATAAAAGCGCATGATGTGATATTCGAACGAATAATAAAGAATGGAATAACAACAAAATTCACCGTGCATGCGATAGACCGCAAGATGCATGATTATTCCAATGAATAATAAAGAATGGAATAATGAAAGAATTTCACCATGTATGCGGTTGCTTGATGTAGGCAGGTTATTCTAACATAATAATAAAGAATGGAATAACAGCTCTTACGAGTATTGAAAGAAAATAATTCTCTTCATAAATACGAAAGAATAATACCCCTTACCTTATAAAGAAGAATACTCTGATGGGTAGGGCGGGGATATACTTGAAGAAAACTTGCACTATTTTCTACACTCAAAGCTTTCTTAAACTCTAAAGAAATACGCTCAAGATTATAGAAGAAGAATTCTCTGAACTTCTGGTGTGTTTTCAATTCTAACTAAGCATCCTATTTATAGGAGAATGGAAATGATACTATGCAATAAAATATAATATATTCTATTTATAAATATATATATATATATTTATAATTATATATTTATATATTTTATTTAAAATCTAATAAAATAAATAACTTTATAAAAGTATTCTGTTTTACATAAAAGATTTTACTATGCAAACACTATGTAGGCACTTATGTAAACACTATGCATAATAAAATATAATATATTCTATTTATAATATAATAAAATAAATAACTTTATAAAATTATTCCATTTTATATAAAAAGATTTTACTATAGAAACACTATGCAGGCACTATGCAAATACTATGCATAATAAAATATATTATATTTTATTTATAATCATATAAAACAAAAATTTATAAAAAGTATTACATTTTTATTTAAAAGCTTTCTTTTTATTACATTTATAATAATAATAAAACAAAATTTATCATCATTGTTATAATTCACACTATTAATCGACCAGGTCGTTCCCAGGAAAGAGGGGGCTTTCCAATAAGGATTTCTCCCTATTGGCGTGCAATTAGGTGACCAAACCTCTCCTTGACAGAACTTCTAGACATTGTTAATATTGCAAATAATTATATTAATAACTTTGTCATCTCAATTATTGATTTAATAATATATAAAATATTGACAATAATTGAATCAAATAACGTGAGATACTTATCAAAATTACTATAACAATAATTGAACAAAACCGAGTGACTTCTCACGTAAGCATCAATAATCAATACTGAGTGTGCTACTATGCAACCCATGCGTATTACTGTACTTTTACTACCGAGTAGTTCAACAGTTTTAACGGTAAAACTTCCGCCGTTATTTTCATAAAATATTTTTGTCATTTTTTCAATCTGACAATAATTTCGTTGTGGGGTCCACCAATGATTGTACCATCGTACGAATATTTCCCGACAAAAAGAATATTCCCCGACCAATTGAATATTATATAACAACTTGCGTATTTTTCAAAATTTATAAATATTACCCACAACTATAACATTATCTCAAATTCACACCATAATTTTGAAAAAAATATTTTTAGAAAATTAAATCTTTATTCGTAAAATTTGGGATTTTACATGAGGTAAGAATTGTAGACACTCAGAGAAATGGATTGAATCAAGCTTCTCAAAAATGGAACATTCGTTTTGATGAAATAATCAAAATAGTTTGATTTTATCAAAAACAAGAATGAACCTAGTGTGTACTGAAAAGGTCGATTAGAGAACCAAGTGACATTTCTAATATTATATGTTGATATACTATGGATAAGGAATGACATACTAATGCTACAATCAGTAAAGATAAAGTTGTCTAAACATTCTTCCATGAATGATTTGAGAAGAGTATCTTAATTTGGGATACAAATCTATATAGATAGATTCAAGAGGATGCTCGAATTAACCCAAGGAACGTATATTCATTTGATGTTAAAGTCGTTTAGTATGGCAAACTCCAATAGTTGTCTCATGTTGATTAGCCATGGAGTGTATCTCTCTTAATAGTTCCCATAAACTCATAAAAGAGAGATCGCATGAGTAACTATCATGTATGCAATGAAATGTACGAGATCTGATGTTGATCACTCATATTCTGGAGAAGTTCACTATGAGTCAGTGAAAAACGTCTTCAAGTACTTAGCCGACACTAAGGATGTGATCATATTCATGGTGGGTCTAAATTAAAACTAGAGGGCATAACAGACTCAAGTTCTTTTTTAGACAGACCAAGACGACAAAAAAATTCACTTTAAGGTAAAGCGTTACCTTGAATAGTGGTGCAGTGAATTGGAAAGGTTCCAAACAGCAAAGAGTTGCTGGTTTAGTGATAAAGACAAAGTATATAGCTATAAATGAAGCTGCAAGTTTATTGTTTGGATGAAAAGTTCATTATAGAACTAGGAATAGTTCCTAAGTCTCATCTTGGATTTAAACATGTGTTGTGGCACTTTCATTTTATTATAGGAATCATTGAAAGATGGAAAATCACTGTAGAGATACTGGACTCTCAAGAACAACATTACATATCCATTAACTAAAGCTTATTCAACAGCAGGATAATCGTCACTTAGAGAAGAAGGGTATGAGATACCATGGCGATTGACTTTAGTGCAACTGGGAGAATGAAATTAGTATGCACATAAGCCAATCATGTTTGATGATAAAGCATATACTTTGTAACAATCTTATTCATTTATTAATAAAAAGTATTAATTTATTAAAGGCTTTTAATTATCTACATGATGCTATTTTATAATATGTGATAAACCCATAGTTTTAAGCAATGCTTTTAGAATAATGATGACGATCATTCTAATGAGATCTAAATTCTTAGAAAGCTTAAAACTAAAATAGTTCCCAATCGTTGGATTACTAAATTGGGGATTAGTGAATCCAGAATAGATTGGTACATCGTTAACTTGCTCATTGGATGAGGATGATTAATCTCATGATCATTTGTGTGGAGACACTAAAGCAAGTATGTAGGTGCTTATTAGAGAATAAGTTCACTGAAAGTGGCTCTCTAAGGAATACCTAATGGAGTTTTACTTTCCAATCAATAGGAATTCCTGTAGTGATAGTAGTACAAGTGATCCTTGGACTTGAGATCATCATAGTATCTTGTGTATGATGAGTTATGCTTTGACTTATTCCTTAAGACCTTTAAGGTATATCAAAGGGTATGTTTGGGTATAATAAGTTGTACATGGAGATAATGTATGATCAATAAAGAATCTACCACTTCTAGTAAAGAAGAAATATCCTATGTGATTCGATAAATGACAACCATGAGTCCTTGGCGATGCGTAATGAAATTAGAAAGGAGTTTCTAATTTGCATTATTTGGAGTTGTGCATTTAAGAATCGAAAAACATATAATTAAATAAAATAAGACTTGACAGTAATTTCATGTCTTATATTTAATTGGGACATTATATGGTGGAATGATTGAATTGTACGGTAACTATTTACTCAACGGTTCTTTTATGATTAATGTTGAAATCTATATTATCTGGAAAGTCGTTAATCACTAGGGAGGCTTATCCCTATTGTAGAATAAATATTATTTATTTAAATAAATTAATTGTTTAATTTATTTATTTAATTAAGATTAGAATTGTTCTAATTGATTTATTCATAACCGGTTTAATACGGAGAACCTAAAGGGTCACACCATAAAAGGAAGAATAATTATTTAAGAAGAAAATGGCATAATCGTAATAATAAGTGAAGTATATTTAATTTAATCTATGGTGATATAAATTAAAATAAATAACTTATTTATTATTTAATATTTTAAAATATTAAATATAAATTAATAATAGGAGTCTTATTATTATTATTACTATTATTATTATTTAATTCTTAAAGGAGTTTAGGAATTAATTAATAAAAGTACTCTCATTTATTCTTAATAAGATTAAGAGGCTAATTAATTAAAGAATTTAAATTAATTAAAATAAAACTCAATTCCTTAATTGTTAAGGAGGGTTGCCCACATATATAAATAAGAGGAGTCTTATTATGGGTGAGGTGGTTGTTGACGTTTTCATAGAATACGTAATTCCAATAGTTGGGAGAGTACACCATTTTCTATAAGAGATAGAAAAACAAGGGTTTTGTCAAATACTCATCTTCTCGAATCTTTCTTTTTCCATGGTGGATCACCTCTAGAGGCCACATACTTGGGTGGCTAACGTTGATCAAAGGAAGGAACCAAACCCGGTGGATTCAAGTTGAACGTGAAAGGATTTGGAGGTGAACTTGTACCCGAGGAAGCTCGAATCTTCAAGGGTATGATTCTTATTCTTTATCTTTTCGTTTAATTAATAATTATGCATAAAGGATTATCCGGGTATATGGTTTTTAAAATTTTTAAAACTCTGATTTTCTACGTTTCGCTTATTTATTCAATTTGATTGCGTTCATGAATATTACAAACCTAATACGATTACTCCAACGACACGTGGCAGAACTTCTAGAATTCGGGAACCGTGTTAAGATAGCAGGGATTACAAGAGCCTTCTTGAGTCCTTCGAGTCGAGAGAGTATCCAAACCCTTTAATGCTTTTAAGTGGAATATCCAGGCATTAGTTCACCAAAAAAGTCCTCCACCTTCATAGAATGGAAGGGGTATTTATAGAGTTTCCTAGATTTAAGTAGTCACATGCTAGGCACATGTTTTCAGGAAAATTCTAGGAATACTCTTTAGTCATTAGAATAATGCCCATATTGCCCTATCCTTCTAGCCACCAATCCAATCCCTCAATCAATTCCCAAAAAGAACCGCCTCCACGAGCCTTATGCCTTGGGACACGTGGAGGCTTCTCCCAGGGTTAGCACATTTATTTCTGACTTCTCTATCTTCATTTAATTAGGACATGTGATATGAGATCCCAAAATTATGAAATGAAAGTATTATAATTTCTCATAATTATTATGTTTAGTAAATGGTTAAATTGAGAAAAGGTTAAAGTTAAGGGTGATATTTAAAAAAAATTTAAAGTAAGCAAGTTGTTATTCATTGTGTCGGGGAATATTCATTTTCACAGGGAATATTCGTACGACGGCATAATCATTGGTGGAACCCACAACAGAAGTATTGTCGTATTTAAAAAAACGATGAAATTATCTTTTATAAAAATAACTCTGCGAAAGTGTTACCAAAGCCGTTGAACTACCCTAGAGTAAAAGTACGATGAATCTGGCATGGTTGCATAGTAGCACATGGTATTGATTATTGATGCTTACGTAAGAAGTCACTCAGTTATACTCAATTATTGCTACAGTAATTGTTTTATCATAACTCTCATATTGTTAATTCAATTATTGTCACAGTATCATCTGCATAATATGATATATTGTTAAATCAATAATTGAGATAATAAAGTTATTCATATTATTATTTGAAATATTGACAATGTCTAGAAGTTCTGTCAATGAGAGGTTTGGTCACCTAATTGCGCGCCAATAAGGAGAAATCCTTATCGAAAAGCCCCCTCTTTTTTGAGAACGACCTGGTTGTTAAATATTGTAAATTATAATATTAATGATGAATAAGTTCGTGTTGATTAAAGATGAATTGGATAGTTCCATTGTGTTGGAATTATTAGTGTTAGTGAAAATAGACATTTATTTCGATAATAATTGATGTCTAGAGGTTATATTGACCAATCGGGTAATTAACCGGATAAATGAGAAATTAATTGCTATTAATTCACATGATTAAAACTATTTGTTCACATGTGTGTACTATTGATTCACATTCTTGTAATATTAGGGGAGGTGGTGCAAGATTGATAATACTTGCATGACTAAGTTAAAAATGGAGGTATAGTTAAAGGTACTATACTGTAATTCATATTTTCACATGATTATAACTATTGATTCACATGATAGAACTATTGATTCACATTATTTACTATTAGGGGAGGTGGTGCAAATTTGATAATACTTGCAGGACTAAATTAAAAATGAAGAAAAAGAGGAAGGTATTATACTGTAATATTTCGAGCCCCAAAACGTGCAATTATTGAAACTATATTTTCCTATAAATAGAAGCTCATTCCTTCATTATTTTTCACCAATTCACTAAAAGAAATTATAGAGAGAGAAGCTATAGAGAGAAAGAAGAAGCGAAGTCTGCTACTTCACTATTCCAGTATCCAGTCTTCTTCTGAGGTAAGGGATATCATTATTGTGATAAGGGGTATTATTTCTTTCGTATCCATGAAGAGAGCTATTGTTATTCCATTCCTTATTATTCTGTTGGAATAACCTGTATACGAGGACTACCGTATACATGGTGAAATTCTTTTGTTATTCTATTCTTTATTATTATGTTGGAATAACTTTTATGCTATCAAAATCTTTATACATGGGTGAAATTCTTATGTTATTCCATTCTTTATTATTATGTTGGAATAACTTTGTTTATGTGAAGTCTGCATATACATGGTGAAATTCTTTTGTTATTTTATTCTTTATTATTCATTTGGAATAACTTTTATCATGCTGATCTATCGCATGCTGGTGAATTCTGTTGTTATTCCATTCTTTATTATTACATTGGAATATCACATGCATGCGGATTCGCATGATCTGGTTCCATTCTTTATTATTACATTGGAATAACTCGCTTCTACATCGATCTATCGCATGCACGGTGTGAATTTTTATTATTCCATTCTTTATTATTCTATTGGAATAACTTTTGTCCAAATGTGGACTCATCGCTTGCATGAATGATCCTTCGTTATTCATTCTTTATTAAATTGTGGAAATGATCATTTACGTGGATTACTGCATGGCATGTGAAAATCCATTTGCAGTTTCGTATATTCTATTATACTCGTATGAGATATCATTTCTTTTATACTCGTCATGGAATATCATTTTCTTTGGTATTTTTTACGAGTTACTATTCACGAGTTACTATTCACCCGATTACTATTCACTCTAGTATTATTCACTCGGGTATTCGGGGCACTTTTTGTGTCGGAGTACTATTCACGAGTTACTATTCATGGGTTACTATTTACCCAAATTAGTATTCACCCGAATATTATTCACTTGATTATTTGGAGTACTTTTCATGTCGGGGTACTATTCCCGAAGTACTATTCACGGGGTACTATTCACCCGAAAAATATATTTCTTTTCTATCCAAATTATTTTTGGTACATGAATATTATTCTTGAATTTTACTCCATAAAGCAGTATCATGTTGACAATTTGGATATTTTTAAACTCTGGATAAATTTAAAGTCTTTAATATTTATCCTCGATTTCGTTTGATTAATGTTTATATCATTGTCATCATCCTCATGCTTATATTGTGATGAAAGTTATCTTTGGCTTACTTGCATAGATGGACTGTTGATTATCGATTTTACAGTTATATACCTTTGGCTTACGCTCAAAGATGGATTGTTGATTATTGGTTTTACAGTTGTATATCTTTGGCTTACGTGCAAAGATGAACTATTGATTGATGAGTATCTTTGGCTTATGTGCATAGATGAACTGTTGATTTGGATGATTATGAAAAGGGATCATTTGGTATAATCATGACCTGTAATGTTACAAATGATGTGGTAAAAGTCCTCATTGGCCCGTAATGCATTGATGGACAGTTGTTGGTATGATTATAACCAGGGATTATTCGGTATAATCATGACCATTATTGAAAACACGAATATCTTTGGCCCGTAGTGCATGGATAATTCATGGTCATAATACTAATAAATATCCTTGGCCGTAGTGCAGGGATGATTCGATGATGTGAATTATTTATTAAAATTTGAGTCTCAAATAAAATATTGATTATACACTTTTAATTAAGTAAAAGATAGTAGATATCATGCTCTACTTAACTCTTTTAAAATATAGTTGTATGTCTTTGGCCTGTAGTGCAAAGATGAATTGTTAATGAATATCTTTGGCAGTAGTGCAAAGATGAATTTATTAGTATGATTATGAGAAAGAATTGTGATTTGGTATAACCATGATTTTTGATGTTTCAGGTAAAGATAGGTGATGAAAATTATCTTCGTCCTGGGTGCGAAGAGGAATTTAGAATCAAAATTATGATTATGAGTTACTCACATGATTGTGGACAGAAATTGTTGATTGATGTTACAGGGATAAAATATTATTGGTGGACTTTTAACATGGAGAAGATAATAGACCTTATGGTCTATTTGACTCTTCTAATGGATTTGCTAGTTAGAATCTGACTATGGTTGAAAAATTTTTATCATTTACCATAGGTTCTAAATATCTGATTTATTACTAATGAAGGCTATTGATAATTTAATTATCTTTAGTCATGATATTCTTTCTTGAGCTAGTTGTGCTCTCCTTTTGCTTCACAATTTCTTTCGGTAATAAGAGTGTTCTTGTCGTCTAGTTGAGGATAACGAGAATAGAGCGGTGGTCATTCTCATTGAGGTTATCCCTAAATAGTATGGAAATAATTTTATTGAGAACTTTAGATAAGTGTGTCGTTATTGTATCGTCATTTGATATTTAATTTTGGTGAACCGAATAGGGTGAGGTGAACCTGTTAGGTTTGTAATATTCAAGACACTTGATCAAATTGCATAAATAGTGCTAAAGCGTGTAAAATCGAGTTTAAAAATTTTTACAAACCATATACCCGGATCACCTTATGCATAATTATTAATTAAGCGAAAAGATAAAGAATAAAATCATACCCTTGAAGATCGAGCTTCCTCAGGTACAAGTTCACCTCCAATCCTTTTCGCGTTCAACTTGAATCCACCGGGTTTGGTTCCTTCTTTTGATCAACGTTAGCCACCCATGTGTTTGGCCTCTGAGGTGATCCACCAGGAATAATAAAGATTCAAGAAAATGGGTGGTTGGCTAAACCCTAGTTTTCTATCTCTATAGAAAAGAGCGTACTCTCCCAACTATTGGAATTACGTATGTTGTAAAAGTCAACAACCACCCCCACCACCCATAATAAGACTCCTCTTATTTATTGATGTGGGCAACCCTCCTTAACAATTAAGAAATTGGGTTTTATTTAATTAATTAAATTCTTTTAATTAATTAGGCTCCCTAATCTTATTAGGGATAATTAATTAAACTCTTTTAATTAATTTAACCTCCTAATCTTATTAGAAATAAATGAGAGTACTTATATTAAATTAATTCCTAAACTCTTTTAGAAATTAAAATAATAATAATTGTAATAATATTAATAAGACTCCTCTTATTAATTTATATTTAATATTTCTAAAATATTAAATAATAAATATTAAGCTATTTAATTTATTCTATCACCATAGATTAAATTAAATATACATAACTATATTATTACGATTATGCCATTAACTTTTTAAATAATTATTCTTCCTTTTATGGTGTGTGACCCTTTAGGTTCTCCATATTAAACCGGTTGTGAATAAATCAATTAGAACAATTCTAATCTTATTTAAATAAATAAATTAAACAATTAATTTATTTAAATAAATAATATTTATTCTACAATAGGGATAAGCCTCCTAGCGATCAACGACTTTCCGGATAATATAGATTTCAATATTAATCATAAAAAGAACCTTTGAGTAAATAGTTACCGTGACAATTCAATCCTTCCACCATACAATGTCCCAATTAAATATAAGACATGGAATTCTTTGTCAAAGTCTTATTTTATTTAATTATATGTATTTTGACTCTTAAATGCACAACTCAAATAATGCAAATTAGAAACTCCTTTCTAATTTCATTACGCCTAACAACCAAGGACTCTTGGGTTGTCATTTATCGAATCACATATGACATTTCTCTTCTTTTATTAGAAGTGGTAGATTCTTTATTGATCATATATTATCTCCATGTACAACTTGTTATACCCAAGCATACCCTTTGATATACCCTAAGGATCTTAAGGAATAAGTCAAAGTATAACTCATCATACACAAGATATTATGATGATCTCAAGTCCAAGGATCACTTGTCTTACTATCACTCTGAGAATTCCTATTGACGAGCAAGTAAAACTCCATTAGGTATTCCTTAGCGAGCCACGTTCGATGAACTTATTCTCTAATAAGCACCTACATACTTGCTTTAGTGTCTCCACACAAATGATCATGAGATCAATCATCCTCATCCAATGAGTAAAGCAACGTATGTACTCAATCTATCCGGTTTTACTAATCCCCAATTTAGTAATCCAACGATTGGGAACTATTTTAGTTTTAAGCTTTCTAAGAATTTAGATCTCATTAGAATGATCATCATCATTATTCTAAAAGCATTGCTTAAAACTATGGGTTTATCACATATTATAAAACAACATCATGTAGATAATTAAAGCCTTTAATAAATGAATACTTTTTATTAATAAATGAATAAGATTGTTACAAAGTATATGTTTTATCATCAAACATGATTGGCTTGTGTGCATATTACTTTCAATCTCCCACTTGCACTAAAAGCCATACGCCATTGTATCTTATACTCTTCTTCTCTAAGTGACGATTATCCTGGCACATTGGATAAGCTTTAGTTAATGGATATGTAATGTTGTTCTTGAGAGTCCACCATCTCTATAGTGATTTCCCATCTTTCAATGATTCTTATAATCAAGTGAAAGTGCTACAACACATGTTTAGATCCAAGATGAGTCTTAGGAACTATTCTGATTACGTAATGAACTTTTATCCAAACAATCAACTTACGACTTCATTTATAGCTATATACTTTGTCTTTATCACTAAACCAAAGAACTCTTTGCTATTTGGAACCTTTCCATTCAACGCACCAATTATTCAAGATAACGCTTTACCTTAAAGTGGATTTTTCATCATCTTGGTGCATCTGAAAAACTTGAGTCTGTTAAGCCCTCTAGTTTTAATTCAGACCCACCATGTATGCTCACATCTTTAGTGCCGGTTAAGAACTTTAAGATGTTTTTCACTGACTCATAGTGAACTTCTCCAGAATATGACTGATCAACATCAGGTCTCGTATATTTTATTGCATACATGATAGTCACTCATGCGACCTCTCTTTTCAGGAGTCTGTGGGGACTATTAAGAGAGATACACTCCATAGCTCATCGACATGAGACATCTCTTGGAGTTTGCCATGCTAAACGACTTTAGCATCAAATGAATATACGTTCCTTGGGTTAAGTCGAGGATCCTTTTAAATCTATCTATATAGATTTATATCCCCAATTAATATACTCTTCCAAATCATTCATGGAGGAATGTTTAAACAACTTTATCTTTACTGATTGTAGCATTGGTATGTCATTCCTTATCCGTAGTATATCAACATATAGTACTAGGAATGTCACGATGCTCCAATCGACCCTTTGTACACACTAGGTTCATTCTTATTTTTGATAAAATCAAACTCTTTTGATTGCCTCATCAAAACAAATGTTCCATATTTGAGAAACTTGCTTCAATCCATTTCTCACGAGTGTCTACAACACTTACCTCATCGTATGTAATCGGATCATCATCTTCTATGATGTGTACCTCATCATCATCATCTATGATGAATCCATACCTCCAGGTATCTTGATACTATTCCGATTTACTGATTCGGTTTGTGGTATAATAGGTTACATCTCTGAGGTTCCTCTTATTTGACTTATAGTATTTTGTGGTTCTTGAACTCTTCAAGATCTATTATCCTCCCACTAGCCCTTCAATGACAAACACCTTTATCTTAGAAGGCGCGTGTTTCGCAACAAACACCTTTTGCTAAGTAGGATTATAGAACATATACCCTAAACTTACTTTAGGATGTCCCACAAATCGACACTTATAAAATCTTGTCCCAAGCTTATCCTTTGAAACCTTTTCACATAAGTTGGACAAACCCTTATCTTAACATACTTAAGATTAGGAATCCTCCCTGTCCATAACTTTTATGGAGTCTTGGGGCCGGATTTTGAGGTTACCTTTGTAGATATGCAACCATTTCTAGGACATTACCCTAGAGGGATACTGAAATGTCGGTAAAATCATTATGGACCGCACCATGTCCAACAAGGTACGAATTTTCCTTTCAGATACATCAATCAATTATTGCGTATCAAGATGTGTCCATTATGAGAAAACCATTTGAGATGATCTAGAAACTTATTGAACAAGTATTTATTCCTTGATCTAATCAAAGAATCTTAATACTTTGTCAATTTGTTTCACTTCTGAATTCTTTGAACCTTTCAAATAATTCACAATTGTATTTCAGCAAATATACACATTCAACTCTTTGAATGATCATCTCCTTTTCTTATACTAGTTTGTTCAATTTGCAAAATATATTTTTCACGTAAGTTCAAGTATACAAAATTTATTAAGTAATATTCAATTCTATACAAAACATTATCATTATAAATAGAACAACAATTGTTCTTAATTATAATACCAAAGATTTCATTGTCCAACAATAAAATGGAAATAATGTTTCTAACGAGAACTGGAATACAATAACAACTTATTGACTTAATAGACTTGCCCGTAGGCATTGCTAAACTATAAGTTTCTATAGCTAATGTAGCAACCTTTGCTTCATTTCCCACACATAGGATTACTTATATTTGTTTAGCTTTCTACTTCTGTTTGGTCCCTTCATAAATCTATATTTATGATAACCAAAGTCGGTATCCAATACCCAAGTAGAACCTTGACTTAAAGAAAAATTTATTTTAAATTATGAACAAATTTGTATTTGTAACCAAAACTTTACTAAACTTCTTTGGTTAGCCTCTGCAAGATGCTTCTCGCAGTTTCTTTCCAGTGTCCAGGCTTATTGCAGTGGAAGCAAGCTCCTTTCTTATCCGTGACGCTTTTGTTCTTATTATCCTTTGTTTATGCCTTTCTATTTACCTTCTTTGAATCATTCTTCTTTTCAGAAGATCCTTTGGCCCCTACCAATAAGACTTGATCTTTCTTGGTTGGAAAGTGACTCTCAACATTTTTCAGTATGTTAAGCAAATCAACAAAGCTGATATCTAGCTTATTCATATGAAAAATTCACAACAATTATGAAAAGAGTCCGAGAGTGAGTGCAAGATCAAATCTTGGCTCAACTCTTCATCCATGACAAAACTCGTTGTCCTAATTGATCAATCAAATTGATAATGTTAAGGACTTTTATCTGTACTGTAGTGTCATCGGTCATTCTAGATCGGAAGATCTCCTTAGATATCTGATATCTATCGGTCCTACTTTCCTCACCATCAACTACTTGATGTGCGGGGAATATAGTAGGAGCATCCATAGTTTAATCTTGTGTTGAAGCTCGTTACTCATGGATGCGAGCATGATGCATTGAGCCAACCATGCATCATCTTGTCACTTTCTAAAAGTAGCAATCTCTTCCTCAGAGGCATTGTCTGCAACCATTGCAGGGATAGGCGTATTAAGGACATAAGATAGCTTTTCACTATGAGAACTATTCTCAAATTCCTTAACCAATCCTTTTAATTCTGGTTCAGTTAATTTAGCATTTAATATGCTTCGCATGATAGTAATTTAGACATTGTAAAATTACATAAATGAATTTGTAATTAACAACATTTTAACATACATTCTTTTATTAATTACCAAAATAAATTAGGTCTTGTTTTAAATTGGTATTTCCCACTATTTTCTTCAAACTATATTACCCTCAATATATATAGTTAAACAAATATCTAATTAAAGATATGCTAGTGAGAATAAGGATCCCATTTCAAATGTATATAGCCTTGTGGTGACACAACAAACTATATATAAATAAATAGGTAGACAACTTTTGTCAATTACATCAACTATGCAACTCCTTTTCTTTTTGCCTCTTAGATTATTTTGATCAAGTGGTGGCACATCCGAATCAAAATTATCCAAGTTAAGTCCGACCTAGAACTCCATATATTCAAAAAGAAAAATATCATCCTTGTGGTGACACAACAAAACAATATTGTTCAATTTTCTTTATAAGCATCAAATGTGATAAATTAACATCTTAAATACTTAATACTTGCCTTGTGGTGACACAACAAACTCATATTAAATATTTAATACTCTATTAATTTTATCATGCTAGAAAGGCTGACGTTCGATATTCCAAATATCTTTGAGCGCTTAGGACTTAATATAAAAAAAATTGAGGGGTTTGTTATTAATTTGTCTCATCTTGTTTAAGCGCATACGCGTATATATATATATAAAAATACGCGTCATATTAATTAACATGCGAAGCATGTTTGCATAATATATAATATATATAGTATAAGCATGCACATATAGAATACTATATTCTACGGATTGATTATGGACTTTTATTCTAGTTTGGTTCACTAGAGCCACCAAGTGAACCAAAAGGTCAAACCCTAGGGGTGCGAAAATAATATTTAAATATAACTATTACATTTAAACCGGGCTCCATTACAAACGGGTCTTCAAGCGCTCCTTGCTTGCTCATGATCTCCAATTCTTCAAAATAATTCTAACTATTCCTATTACAAAACTATTTAAAATAAATAGAAACATTGATCGTGATCGAGGGAAAGTACAGGGAGGAGATAGAATTTACATTAAGAAAAAATTAGAGAAGACGCGTCTTGCAGACCCCATTTAATAAAACCCATACATTCATGCATCCAACTAAAATAAAATCCAATCACATTGGTCAATAGTCCATAATCAATCCCATTTATTATCATACACATCACCATATGCATCAATAAATAACATTCATCTTATGAATAATAAACATTCAATATATATATTGATATCATTTAATGGGCAAATTTAGTTAGTATAAAATCTAATTTTGAATCAAAATAAACTCCTTTATTTTAATCCAAATTTAAATCAAAATAAAACTATTTTATTTTAATTTATCCAATTTTGAATAAAATAAACTATTTTATTTTAATCAAAATCTTTAATCAAAATAAACTCTTTTATTTTGAATTAATTATGGAATCGAATTCCATGTAAAAATAATATTATTAAAGGAAACACGGATTTTCTTTCCTATTCACAAATAAACTCCTTTATTTTGAATAATATGAAATCTTATTTCATATCTAAATAAACTCTTTTATTTAAGGAAATTAGGATTCTCTTTCCTATTCACAAATAAACTCCTTTATTTTGAATAATATGAAATCTTATTTCATATCTAAATAAACTCCTTTATTTAAGGAAAAATATAATCCAATTTCAACTCCAATTAGTTATCATGGAATCCAATTCCAACTCTAATTAGTTATCATGAAATTCTAATTTTAAAATTAAAATAAACCTTTTATTTTAATATTAAAATAAACTTTTATTTTAAAATTAAAATAAACATTTTATTTTAATTATAAAATAATTAAGAATATATATATATATATATACATAATATATATTACTTAATACTAATATATTATATATATATATATAATAAGTATACATATATTATACCATAATATATATATATATATATATATATATATATATATATATATATATATATATATATATATATATATATAAGTATATATATATATATTATAAAAAAACATGGTAGTGCAAAAAAAAAAAAACGTGGTACCTATTCTTCCTTGGTAGAAGGATTATATATATCATATATATATAAATAATTTATAAGTGATCCTGCACCCTTTTGAAAATCGTGAGCTCCTCTTAATGATGAACAAGAATCATTTAATCTAATACACGTGAATCATAAGCTAATACACGTGAATTTCAAGAAGAAAAAAAAAGATCGGCCTTTTTTTTTATAATAAATTTTATACAATAAAATTATGCCCAATTAAATTATTCTAAACACATATCAATATACATATCAAATTTGAACAATTAATAATTTGCATAAAGGTTTGGCTCTGATGCCACTGTAAGGTTTGTAATATTCAAGAACGCAATCAAATTGCATAAATAGTGCGGAAACGTGTAAAATCAGAGTTTAAAAATTTTTACAAACCATATACCCGGATCACCCTTTATGCACAATTATTAATTAAACGAAAAGATAAAGAATAAAATCATATCCTTGAAGATCGAGCTTCCTCAGGTACAAGTTCACCTCCAATCCTTTTCGCGTTCAACTTGAATCCACCGGGTTTGGTTCCTTCTTTTGATCAACGTTAGCCACCCATGTGTTTGGCCTCTAGAGGTGATCCACCAAGGAATAATAAAGATTCAAGAAAATGGGTGGTTGGCTAAACCCTAGTTTTTCTATCTCTATAGAAAAGAGCGTACTCTCCCAACTATTGGAATTACGTATGTTGTAAAAGTCAACAACCACCCCCACCACCCATAATAAGACTCCTCTTATTTATTGATGTGGGCAACCCTCCTTAACAATTAAGAAATTGGGTTTTATTTAATTAATTAAATTCTTTTAATTAATTAGGCTCCCTAATCTTATTAGGGATAATTAATTAAACTCTTTTAATTAATTTAACCTCCTAATCTTATTAGGAATAAATGAGAGTACTTATATTAAATTAATTCCTAAACTCTTTTAGAAATTAAAATAATAATAATTGTAATAATATTAATAAGACTCCTCTTATTAATTTATATTTAATATTTCTAAAATATTAAATAATAAATATTAAGCTATTTAATTTATTCTATCACCATAGATTAAATTAAATATACATAACATATTATTACGATTATGCCATTAACTTCTTAAATAATTATTCTTCCTTTTATGGTGTGACCCTTTAGGTTCTCCATATTAAACCTAGGTTGTGAATAAATCAATTAGAACAATTCTAATCTTATTTAAATAAATAAATTAAATAATTAATTTATTTAAATAAATAATATTTATTCTGAATAGGGATAAGCCTCCTAGCGATCAACGACTTTCCGGATAATATAGATTTCAACATTAATCATAAAAGAACCTTTGAGTAAATAGTTCTTGCGTCTGAATTCAATCCTTCCACCATACAATGTCCCAATTAAATATAAGACGTGGAATTACATCGAAGTCTTATTTTATTTAATTATATGTATTTCGACTCTTAAATGCACAACTCCAAATAATGCAAATTAGAAACTCCTTTCTAATTTCATTCTCTTTAACCAAGGACTCTTTGGGTTGTCATTTATCGAATCACATAGGACATTTCTCTTCTTTATTAGAAGTGGTAGATTCTTTATTGATCATATATTATCTCCATGTACAACTTGTTATACCCAAGCATACCCTTTGATATACCCTAAGGGTCTTAAGGAATAAGTCAAAGTATAACTCATCATACACAAGATATTATGATGATCTCAAGTCCAAGGATCACTTGTCTACTATCACTCTGAGAATTCTATATTGACAGTGAAGTAAAACTCCATTAGGTATTCCTTAGCGAGCCATGTTCGATGAACTTATTCTCTAATAAGCACCTACATACTTTTTTTAGTGTCTCCACACAAATGATCATGAGATCAATCATCCTCATCCAATGAGCAAGCAACGTATGTACCAATCTATCCGGATTTACTAATCCCCAATTTAGTAATCCAACAATTGGGAACTATTTTAGTTTTAAGCTTTCTAAGAATTTAGATCTCATTAGAATGATCATCAACATTATTCTAAAAGCATTGCTTAAAACTATGGGTTTATCACATATTATAAAACAGCATCATGTAGATAATTAAAAGCCTTTAATAAATGAATACTTTTTATTAATAAATGAATAAGATTGTTACAAAGTATATGCTTTATCATCAAACATGATTGGCTTGTGTGCATATTACTTTCAAACTTTGGAAGGGTGTTTTGCCACTATAATACAAGATGTCTAATGACATACAACCTCGTGTTATCATAAGACAGGGTTGTGCACATCCATTTGCTGAGTATATCTACGAGCACTACCTCTATAATCTTGGAGTTTATTTGAAATATAATTCTCACTTGGAGACAACGGAGATAATTATATGTCAAGAGAAGACTCGCCATTGGAAAGAAGATGATAACAATCTTCTTGTTTTTCTTTGGGGACTATTGGGTCAACCAAGGATAATTCTGTGGACATATGATATCTATCATAACCTAGACGCATGGCCTCCCATGTATGAAGGTTTCCTTGAGTATTTTCCAAAGATTTTAATTTCCAAAACAGTTATTGACTGTACCTTTGTGTAAGGTACCATTGTAAGGTGTTGTGATCGAGGCACCATGAGAATTACATATATTTGTATTTAAACTCACATTTTAACTGTGGTCGAATTCTGCACGACAGGTCAACAGTTGTATAAATGAAGTTTGTATTTGATTTTTATAGTGTGATATCTGGCGACTCAGAATGGGTCATGTGGACCTATTTTGGGGGTGTCACATGTGAACCCTAATTTGTACATTTAATTAGGTCGTGGAACCCTAATTACGAATTTAGTTCAATTAGGTCATGTGAATCCTAATTTGCACTTGGGCCCACAAACACAAATGTGGAAATTCAAATCGCTAGTAAAGAAATTGCTATATAGATTTTATGGGAAATTCAAAAGTCGCAAAACTCTCTGGGAAAATTTTACCTTTTAAAATGAATATAAATTAATCTAATAATTTTAGAAAATATAATTATTAAAATTATAAACCATTTATATATTTTTTACTAAATTTATTAAAAATTAGATAAATTACACAAATTTTTATTACAGGAATATCTCGTTATGACTTTGAAAAATTAAATAGTAAATTGTGATTTTTAATATTATATTATATATATTTTATATTATATAGATATAGTATATTATATATACACGAATCTTGATAAATTCTAAAACTCGTCAAAAATAAAAAAATTAGTTAAAAGATGATAACGGTTGACTGTTTAAAAATTATTTATGTATCATTTTAATTAATTAATTTCTAACATCATAAATAAATTAAAAGGTCGCATAATTATTTTTTTAACGGTCAATTTTGGTTCACTAACAACTATTAATAATTTTAAGAAAAATAAAATCTCTCTGGCAATTTTGTATGTGGCTTACCGATGACTAAAAATCTCTCAAGTAAATTTTCTATAACTTGGTGGCAATTTACTCACATGTATGAAGTTTTGTGACTTTTGATTATATAGATTTTCATTTTCATATTATTTTTTGAAAAACAGAGTTTGATACTCCTACTAAAAAAATGTACGCATATATAGTATATATAGTTCAATGAAAAGTGATCTTAATTTTTGTGTTACGTCTGTAGCTTCTAAAGTTTTATTTGTATTCGAGTATCCAAATTTATCATGAAATGAGTAGAATAATATGAATGCTTTCAACATATATAAAATCTCATGCCACAATAATTTAATGAAATAATAATATTTTCTCTAGTTCATGAAAAAAGAGGGAGAGACTGTACACATGGGCTAATTAACAATTAATATAAACTACAAGATATATTAGAAATATACAAAAGTCTATCAAAATCTTGGTAAAAAGTCTATTAAAGTCTGTCACTTATTTTATGGAGTCTATAAAGTCATTTTAAAAAAGTCTTTAAAAATCTTAATTGAATACACCCCTCTTAACCAAGTCTGGTTTTAACTATATAGTCTTACAAAATTAATTAATCTCAAGAGATTGGAGTCAACTATGTAAAAAGTAAGTAGGTATTGGAAAGATTCATTTTTGCCCTTTTGTCTATATACATATATATAATAGGATAATATTTAGTTTTTTGGTCCTTAAACTTTGGTATGAGATTAAAATTTAACTGAGATTAAAATATTTTTTTAAACTTTTTAATTTTATTTTATTAAATATTACTAAAATACTTTTTAAACCTATAATTTAATTAGAATCAAAACACTATTTATGATTCTGAAAAACTTTAAAATAACTTATTATTTTATAATAATTTTATTTTTTATAGTAGTATTTTTGACGAATTTTTTTTTCGGCGATTCAATCGTAATAAAGTTGGTCGGACTTAAGTTCGTCAGAAATTTGGTCAAAATGATAATTTTTGACAGAATTACAGTCGATCGACGATCCGTCGCATATTAATCTTTGCCGATGTAAATATTTACGAGAAACTAAATCCGTTAGGAAAAGGGTTTTTATAATTAATTTTAAATCCTTATTTTAGACGAAAGTTCCATCGATTTTACTTTATTCCGTTAGAAATATAGCTTTTTTTAAACAATTTTTTTTTTGCATTTTTCAAATTTTTAAACCCCATTTTTGTACCTTTAACATGCTTTATCCCAATAATACATACAATAATCAATATATTATAGCACATACAACGTAACTATACTTTAATTACAACATATATACATGTTTTAACATGTATATATAATTACTAGTTATAGTTATACCAACAATAACCAAACTCAATTAATTTATGATAAGTTATAAACTACAAAGAATCAATTTAACTTTAATGATTTACTTAGTCATTAAAATAAAATACATTGATTTACATGTAATCAAGCTAAAGTACATTAATTTATATTGTTGTTTCCCAAAGGCACAATGGAGATCTAAAAGGGGGGTGAGTTGAATAGATCTTTAAAAACTTTTTCTTGTTTAAAGAGTCGTTGCCAGATAATTAATTTGTTCAATTTATTTTGGCACAAAGAAATATTAGTTTAGAAAGTTCCCCTTTAAAGATTGAGTAAGATCTCAGTTTTGAATTTAGTTCATTGAAAATCAACCACTTCACAGATAAATAACAGTTATAGCAGGTATGACAATTATATAACAAAAAGTAAAGAACATAAGATATTTTTAAGTGGTTCAGAGACTGAACAACTCCTAATCCACTCTTCCACTCCAACGAGCAGGATATCCACTACGGATAAAGTCCCTCAGACCTATTTACAACTGAACCACTGAGGTTCCTTCAAGTAACTAAGTCTTGATAATTCGATCACACAGACCAAGTCACTTAGAACTTTGAATCACTGAGATTCTTTCGAGTTACTAAGTCTCGGCAGTTCGGTCACTAAGACCCCAGAATTACAATTGAATGTTGATTTGTTGAGGTTTTGCTAAGCTTTGCAATGACGTTTGATCTCTTCAGGTACTTAACAGCTTTAAACAAGTAATTCAGAATAGTAGAGTAGAGCTTTAAATATTTTGACAGAGGTTCAAGTTTTGGTTGTGTGATTCGTACTTCGATTTAAATCATCGTACGCCTTTTATAGCCCTTTGAAAATTGATCTGTTGGAGAGTTCCCATTGGTGCATTTAATACTCTGTTCTAAATGTTCCTCTTATGTTGACTTCTAGACAAGCTTAGTAGGTTTGCTTTCGGCTCTAGGTATGTTACATCAGTCAGCTGTCTCACTTACCACATGTTAGTGGTGTCACATCTTCTATATGCCGGTTTAGACTAACCCCACTTTGAATTTTCCAATCTGAATTTGAAGATGGTGAGAAGTGTATTGTAATCTTCACTTGAGGACCCTCTACAGTTATCAGTCAGAAGACCGTTCTAACATGCTCTACGAATTTGATTGATGGTAGAGTGAAAAAAACATAGCGTGAAACTCTACGTCTTGCTCTACAATTTGCTCTACGATACTCTGCCTTTTGCTGTATGAAATAATACTCCTTGATGCTTGGGCGGCAGAATTTGTAGACTTATGAACACTTTGCAGCTCTACAATGCCGAGACAACACTATGATCTTGCTGTATGTTGATCGATTTCACAATCAATAAAACATGCGTAAGTATACGTGGTCAACAAGTAGTATATGATAAGTTGAGTGTCGAACCCACGAGGAAATATTATCAAAGCTATTCAAGTATTAAAATTATATCAATGCAATCTTATCTAAACAAATGATTAAATATTTATTATCCAGTGAAATTTAATTAATAAAGCAAATTGTGAGCAAAGATTGATATATGTTGGGAATTGCATATTAAAATTTGATGTTGAAAGTAAATAAATATGTTTATGTGTAAAGTCCTTCAAAGAACATATATACAAGGACTTAGATGATAGATCAAATTGTTAGGTTGATATGTGCTTAATGTTTATCATTCTGTAAATGAATGTATAGAAAAAAAGATCAAAGTTGTTAGGTTGATCTACTTTGAAGTGTAATAGATAGGCCTCAACAGAATCGTAGTTTGTCAAGCCAACCAAGAGATTGCAAAAAATTAATAATGATTTTGTATTTTAGAAGGCAAGATAGATTTTAGAGATATACTGCGAAACTTATCTGCCGAATTATTATTACGTTGTACATCAATACATGAAATTTATAAGAATTATAATATTTGTAGACACTCAAAATTTTGTATTCCTATTACTAACCCTGCAGAAGGGCAAAATCGTCTTCCAAAGACAACCCTGTAAGTCAAATCAGCTTAATCCCGGAGAAAACCCTGGGATGCTCAGTTCCAAACCTCGGAGATAACACTAAGGGATGCAGTTTCAGTTCTGGAGATAACCCCAGAATAGTCAATTTCAACCTTGGAGACAACTCCGGGACACTCAGTTCCAACCCCGGGAGGTCAAAGTACCTCAGAGATAACTTTGAGGACATTCAACACTCACAGCGGCCCAATCTCAGAGATAACCTTGAGCAACGACTGCTACATCTGCGCAAAGCCGGAGATAACCCTGTTGAGGGGCAAAATTGTCATTTTGCCACATTGATACTAAATTTATGTCATCTCAACATCATTTCATCCACATTTCATACAGAAGTGTCCCACAAGAACCATAGCTCAAATCTCGAGTGACCACTACACAAGACAGCACACAGGATAGAATTTGAAGACTTGAAGATCTGGTCATGGACCCATCTTCCCGAGTGCTCTAAAGTGAGAGATTCTTCTTTCTAAACACTTGTGAGCTCGTGTTTTGCTACATACTAAAATTTAACCAGTGGAAACTGAGTTTGCAGGCGTCAAAAGCTATCTGAAGTCTTCTTGGCAGCCCGTTGTAAGATATTTTAGATTTTAAAGTTTTTTTTATCACTTCTATATACATATATCTACTCGCGTTGAGAGTCGCGTCATGTAGGTATGCCCGGATCGTCGATCCGTGACATTTTACTGCTTTTATATATATAAGTACTTATATATATATATATATATATAACTATGCTTCGATCGAGCCCGAATATAATATTTGGAGCGTTTATTGCTTTCGTATATATATAAATATATATATTTCTTGTCATCAAACTCTGTTTGATTGAGCCTCGATATACATCCGGTGCGTTTACTACTTATATATATATAACTGTTTTATCAGCCTGCGAGTTAGATTTGCCTAAATATGGCCATTTCTCACTTTAACCGGTTCATGGTGACTAAACTGGAACCGTTGAAGCTGGAATGGTTTAGATTTATTTAAATCTAGTTCTTTTTCTAGCTTTTATTTGCCTGCGGGTTAGATTTGCCTAAATTTGGCTATTTTTCTCACTTTGACCGGTTCATAGTGACTAAATTGGAACTGTTTGAAAGTAGTATGCACACAAGCCAATCATGTTTGATGATAAAGCATATACTTTGTAACAATCTTATTCATTTATTAATAAAAAGTATTAATTTATTAAAAGCTTTTAATTATCTACATGATATTGTTTTATAATATGTGATAAACCCATAGTTTTAAGCAATGCTTTTAGAATAATGATGATGATCATTCTAATGAGATCTAAATTCTTAGAAAGCTTAAAACTAAAATAGTTCCCAATCGTTGGATTACTAAATTGGGGATTAATGAATCCGGATAGATTGGTACATACGTTGCTTTCTCATTGGATGAGGATGATTGATCTCATAATCATTTGTGTGGAGACACTAAAGCAAGTATGTAGGTGCTTATTAGAGAATAAGTTCAACTGAGCATTGGCTCGCTAAGGAATACCTAATGGAGTTTTACTTGCAATCAATAGGAATTCTCAGTAGTGATAGTAGTACAAGTGATCCTTGGACTTGAGATCATCATAGTATCTTGTGTATGATGAATTATACTTTGACTTATTCCTTAAGACCCTTAGGGTATATCAAAGGGTATGCTTGGGTATAATAAGTTGTACATGGAGATAATGTATGATCAATAAAGAATCTACCACTTATTAAAAAAAGAAAAATGTCCTATGTGATTCGATAAATGACAACCCTAGTAGTCCTTGGCGAAGGCGTAATGAAATTAGAAAGGAGTTTCTAATTTGCATTATTTAGTGTTGTGCATTTAAGGATCGAAATACATATAATTAAATAAAATAAGACTTGTGAAATTCCAAGTCTTATATTTAATTGGGACATTGTATGGTGGAAGGATTGAATTGTCACGGTAACTATTTACTCAAAGGTTCTTTTATGATTAATGTTGAAATCTATATTATCTGAAAAATTCGTTGATCGCTAGGGAGGCTTATCCCTATTGTAGAATAAATATTATTTATTTAAATAAATTAATTGTTTAATTTATTTATTTAAATAAGATTAAATTGTTCTAATTGATTTATTCACAACCTAGGTTTAATATGGAGAACCTAAAGAGTCACACCATCAAAGGAAGAATAATTATTTAAGAAGTTAATGACATAATCGTAATAATATGTTAAGTATATTTAATTTAATCTATGGTGATAGAATAAATTAAATAGCTTAATATTATTATTTAATATTTAGAAATATTAAATATAAATTAATAAGAGGAGTCTTATTAATATTATTATAATTATTATTATTTTAATTTCTAAAAGAGTTTAGGAATTAATTTAATATAAGTACTCTCATTTATTCCTAATAGGATTAGGAGAAAATTAATTAAAGGAGTTTAATTAATTATCCCTAATAAGATTAGGAGCCCATTTAATTAAAAGAGTTTAATTAAAAATACCTTATTTTAATAGGGTTACTTGATATCTTTATAAGAGGAGTCTTATATCGGATATCGGATATACGTTATTCGAGAGTTGGAAATGCGCTCTTTTTCTATAGAGATGGAAAAAATAGGGTTTAGCCAACCACCCATTTTCTTGAATCGTTATTATTCCTTGGTGGATCACCTCTAGAGGCCAAACACTTGGGTGGCTAACGTTGATCAAATGGAAGGAACCAAACCGGTGGATTCAAGTTGAGCGCGTGAAAAGGATTGGAGGTGAACTTGTACTGAGGAAAATCGATCCTCGGTATGATTCTTATTCGTTATCTTTTTGTTTAATTAATAATTGTGCGTAAAGGGTGATCCGGTATATGGTTTGTAAAATTTTTAAACTACGATTTTCCACGTTTAAATTAATATATGCAATTTGATTGCGTTCTTGAATATTCTGAACCTAACGATGGTATCGAGCCAAACCTTTATCAAATTATTAATTGTTTTAATTTAATATGTATATTGATATGTGTTTAGAATAATTTAATTGGGCATAATTTTATTGTATAAAATTTAATAAAAAAAATTAAAAAATAAAAATAAAATGGTTGCAATTAAAAACTGGGCCCAATTTGATTTTCTTTGCAATTGCATTTTTTTTTTATGCATGTGTCACTCTCACGGTTCAAGGCTTCCATTTGCTTGGTTAAACTTTATATATATATATATATATATATATATATATATGATGATTCCAACGTTGCCCAAGAGAATGGAGATTCTTGTAATATGGGAATCACGTGGTTAGTTAAAAAAGGGATGTGCAGGACCGGATTTTTCTTTTTCTTTTTTTTTTTACCGAGTCTGCATTATGATTCATATTAAGGATTCATGTATTAGTATATATATATATATATATATATATATATATATTATATTATATATATGATATATGATATATATATATATTAGTTACTAGGCACCATACTTGCAGGATATGTTGCAAGATTAAAAGAATTAGTCACGTGCTTGGAGTATAATTAAACCTTTTAAAATTAATGAAGCTTTACATATTATCAAGTATCGAGGATTCTTAGTGTTTAACATATATATCAATATATATATATATATATATATATATATATATATATATATGATTAATATTTATATATATATATATATATATATAACGTAATATATATATATTATTCTCAATTATTTAAAATAAATAGTTTATTTTAATTTTAAAATAAAAAGTTTATTTTAATTTTAAAATTAGAATTTCATGTTAACTAATTAGAGTTGGAATTGGATTCCATGATAACTAATTGGAGTTGAAATTGGATTATATGTTTCCTTAAATAAAGGAGTTTATTTAGATATGAAATATGATTTCATGTTATTCAAAATAAAGGAGTTTATTTGTGAATAGGAAAAGAGAATCCTAATTTCCTTAAATAAAGGAGTTTATTTAGATATGAAATATGATTTCATATTATTCAAAATAAAGGAGTTTATTTATGAATAGAAAAGAGAATCTGTGTTTTCCTTTAATAAAGGAGTTTATTTTTTTTACATGGAATTGGATTCCATAATTAATTAAAATAAAGGAGTTTATTTTTATTAATGATTTTGATTAAAATAAAATAGTTTATTTTATTCAAAATTGGATAAATTAAAATAAAATAGTTTTATTTTAATTTAAATTTGGATTAAAATAAAGGAGTTTATTTTGATTCAAAATTAGATTTTATGCTAACTAAATTTGCCCATTAAATGATATCAATATATATATTAAATGTTTATTATTCATAAGATGAATGTTATTTATTGATGCATATGATGATGTGTATGATAATAAATGGGATTGATTATGGACTATTGACCAATGTGATTGGATTTTATTTTAGTTGGATGCATGAATGTATGAGTTTTTATTAAATGGGGTCTGCGTGCATCGTCTTCTCTAATTTTTCTTAATGTAAATTCTAACTCCCTCTTATGTACTTCCCTCGATTTGCGATCAAGGTTTCTATTTATTTTAAATAGTTTTGTAATAGGAATAGTTAGAATTAATTTTGAAGAATTGGAGATCAAGGAACAAGGAGTGCTTGAAGACCCGTTTATAATGGAGCCCGGGTTTAAATGTAATAGTTATATTTAAATATTATTTCTTGCACCCCCCTAAGATTTGACCTTTTGGTTCACTTGGTGGCTCTAGTGAACCAAACTATAATAAAAGTCCATAATCATTCAAAGGTAGGATATAGTATTCTATATGTGCATGCTTTTATATATATATATATATATATATATATATCATATATTATGCAAACATGCTTCGCATGTTCATTAATATAACGTATATTTTATATATATATATGCATGCGCTAAAACAAGATGAGACAAATTTATAACAAATCCTCTCAAAAAAAAAATTTATATTAAGTCCTAAGCGTTCAAAGATATTTGGAATATCGAACGTCATAAGCCTTCTAACATGATAAAATTAATAGAGTATTAAATATTTAATATGAGTTTGTTGTGTCACCACAAGGCAAGTATTAAGTATTTAAGATGTTAATTTATTACATTTGATGCTTATAAAGAAAATTGAACAATATTATTTTGTTGTGTCACCACAAGGATGATATTTTTCTTTTTTGAATATATGAAGTGCTAGGTTGGACTTAACTTGGATAATTTTGATTCGGATGTGCCACCACTTGATCAAAATAATCTAAGAGGCAAAATACAAGGAGTTGCATAGTTGATGTAATTGACAAGAGTTGTCTACCTATTTATTTATATATAGTTTGTTGTGTCACCACAAAGCTATATACATTTGAAATGGGATCCTTATTCTCACTAGCAGATCTTTAATTAGATTTTGCCGAACTATATATATTGAGGGTAATATAGTTTGAAGAAAATAGTGGGAGATACCAATTTAAAATAAGACCTAATTTATTTTGGTAATTAATAAAAGAATGTATGTTAAAATGTTATTAATTACATATTCATTTACGATTTTTACAATGTCTAAATTACTATCAACTGCGAAACATATTAGATGTTATTTAACAGGGATCGTATTAAACGGATTGGTTAAGGAATTTGAGAATAGTTCTCATAGTGAAAAAAGCTATCTTATGTCATAATCGTCTATCCTCGCAATAGTTTGCGAATAATGCCTCTGAGGAAGAGATTGCTACTTTTAGAAAGTGGCAAGATGATGCACAGTTATTTCGATGCATCATGCTCGCATCCATGAGTAACGAGCTTGAGCGTCGGCGTGAAACTATGGATGCTCTACTATATTCCAAAGACATCAAGTAGTTGATGGTGAGGAAAGTATGACCGATAGATATCGAGATATCTAAGGAGGTCTTCGATCTAGAATGGCCAATGGCACTATAGTATGCATAAAAAAAGTTCTTAACATAATCAATTTGATTGATCAATTAGACAATTGGTTTTGTCATGGATGGAGAGTTGAGCGAAGATTTGATCTTGCACTCACTCCCTGGACTCCTTTCACAATTGTTGTGAATTTTCATATAAACAAGCTAGATATCGGCCTTATTGATTAAGCAACATGTTGAAAATGTTGAGAGTGACTTTCCAACCAAGAAAAACAAAGTCTTACTGGTAGGGGCCAAAGGATCTTCTGAAAAGAAGAACGTTTCAAAGAAGGTAAATAGAAAGGCATAAACAAAGGATAATAAGAACAAAACTGATACGGATATCAAAGGAGCTTGCTTCCACTGCAATAAGCCTGGACACTGGAAAGAAACTGCAAGAAGCATCTTGCAGAGGCTAACCAAAGAAGCTTAGTGAAGTTTTGGTTACAAATAAAAATTTGTTCATGATTTAAAATAATTTTTTCTTTAAGTCAAAGTTCTACTTGGGTATTGGATACCGACTTTGGTTATCATAAATATAGATTTATGAAGGGACCAAGCAAAAGTAGAAAGTTAAACAAAGATAAGTAATCCTATGTGTGGAAAATGAAGCAAAGGTTGCTGCATTAGCCATAGAAACTTATAGTTTAGCACTGCCTACGGGCAAATCTATTAAGTCAATAAGTTGTTATTGTATTCCAATTCTTGTTAGAAACATTATTTTCATTTTATTGTTGGACAATAAAATTTTGGTATTATAATTAAGGACAATTGTTGTTCTATTTATAATAATAATGTTTAAATATAGAACTGAAAGATTACTTAATGGATTTTGTATACTTGACTTACGTGAAAAATTATTTTGTAAATTGAACAAACTAGTATAAGAAAAGGAGATGATCATTCAAAGAGTTGAATGTATGTATTTGTTGAAATACAACCGTGAATTATTTGAAAGGTTCAAAGAATTGAAGTGAAACAAATTGGCAATGTATTAAGATTCTTTGATTAGATCAAGGAATAAATACTTGTGCAATAAGTTTCTAGATCATCTCAAATGGTTTTCTCATAATGGACACATCGATCTGTGATAATTGATTGATGTATCTGAATAAAAATCGTACTTTGTTGGACATAGATGCGGTCCATAATGATTTTACCGACATTCCAAAGATCCTTCCGGGATAATGTCCTAGAAATGGTACAGATATCTACGGAAAAGGTAACCTCAAAATCCATTGAAGACTCTATAAAAGTTATGGGCGGGGAGGATTCCTAATCTTAAGTATGTTAAGTTAAGGGGTTGTCCAACTTATGTGAAAATGTTTCAAAGGATAAGCTTAGGACAAGATTTGACAAGTACAATTTGTGGGACATCCTAAAGTAAGTTTAGGGTATATGTTCTATAATCCTACTTAGCAAAAGGTGTTTGTTGCGAAACACGCTGCCTTCTAAGATAAAGGTGTTTATTATTGAAGGGGCTAGTGGGAGGATAATAGATCTTGAAGAGTTCAAGAACCACAAAACACTATAAGTCAAATAAGAGGAAGCTATAGATAGACCTATTATACCACAATCTAATCGTAAGTCTGGAATAGTACTGAAGATACCTAGGAGGTATGGATTCATCATGGATGATGATGATGAGGTACGCATCATAGAAGATGATGATCCAGAGTTACATACGATAAGGTAAGAGTTCTAGTGTGTACAAAAGGGTCAGTGGGAGCGTTATGACATTTCTAGTATTATATATTGATATACTACGGATGTGGAATTACATACCAATGCTACAATCAGTAAAGATAAAGTTGTCTAAACAATCCTCCATGAATGATTTGGGAAGAGTATCATTATTGGGGATGCAAATCTATATAGATAGATTTAAATGGATGCTCAACTTAACCCAATGAACGTATATTCATTTGATGCTAAAGTTGTTTAGCATGGCAAACTCCAAGAGATGTCTCATGTCGATGAGCTATGGAGTGTATCTCTCTTAATAGTCCCTACAGAGACTCACGAAAAGAGAGTCGCGTGTAGACAATCATGTATGCAATGAAATGTACGAGACACGATGTTGATCGACTCGTATTATGGAGAAGTTCACTATGAGTCGGTGAAAAACATCTTAAAGTGCTTAACCCAAGCACTAAGGATGTGATCATATTCATGGTGGGTCTAAATTAAAACTAGAGGGCTTAATGGACTCAAGTTTTTCGGATAGACCAAGATGACGAAAAAATCACTTTAAAGTAAAGCGTTATCTTGAACGGTGGTGCGGTGAATTGGAAAGGTTCCAAACAATGAAAGAGTTCTTGGGTTTAGTGATAAAGACAAAGTATATAGCTATAAATGAAGGCTGCAAGTTGATTGTTTGGATTAAAAGTTCATTACGAAACTAGGAATAGTTCTAAAGTCTCATCTTGGATCTAAACATGTGTTGTGGCACTTTAATTTGATTATAGGAATCATTGAAAGATGGGAAATCACTATAGAGATAGTGAACTCTCAAAACAACATTACATATCCATTAACTAAAGCTTATCCAACAATGCAGGATAATCGTCACTTAGAGAAGAAGAGTATGAGATACCATGACGATTGGCTTTAGTGCAGTGGGAGATTGAAAGTAGTATGCACACAAGCCAATCATGTTTGATGATAAAGCATATACTTTGTAACAATCTTATTCATTTATTAATAAAAAGTATTAATTTATTAAAGGCTTTTAATTATCTACATGATGTTGTTTTATAATATGTGATAAACCCATAGTTTTAAGCAATGCTTTTAGAATAATGATGATGATCATCCTAATGAGATCTAAATTCTTAGAAAGCTTAAAACTAAAATAGTTCCCAATGGATTGGATTACTAAATTGGGGATTAATGAATCCGGATAGATTGGTACATACGTTGCTTTCTCATTGGATGAGGATGATTGATCTCATGATCATTTGTGTGGAACACTAAAGCAAGTATGTAGGTGCTTATTAGAGAATAAGTTCATTTGAGCGTTGGCTCGCTAAGGAATACCTAATGGAGTTTTACTTGCTGTCAATTGAATTTCTGTAGTGATAGTAGTCTAAGTGATCCTTGGACTTGAGATCATCATAGTATCTTGTGTATGATGAGTTATACTTTGACTTATTCCTTAAGACCCTTAGGGTATATCAAAGGTATGCTTGGGTATAATAAGTTGTACATGGAGATAATGTATGATCAATAAAGAATCTACCACTTCTATTAAAAGAAGAGAAATATCCTATGTGATTCGATAAATGACAACCCTTGTAGTCCTTGGCGGCGTAATGAAATTAGAAAGGAGTTTCTAATTTGCATTATTTGGTGTTGTGCATTTAAGGATCGAAATACATATAATTAAATAAAATAAGACTTGACGAAATTCCATGTCTTATATTTAATTGGGACATTGTATGGTGGAAGGATTGAATTATGCGGTAACTATTTACTCAAAGGTTCTTTTATGATTAATGTTGAAATCTATATTATCTGGAAAGTCGATTGATCGCTGGGGGAGGCTTATCCCTATTTTAGAATAAATATTATTTATTTAAATAAATTAATTGTTTAATTTATTTATTTAAATAAGATTAGAATTGTTCTAATTGATTTATTCACAACCTGTTTAATATGGAGAACCTAAAGGGTCACACCATCAAAGGAAGAATAATTATTTAAGAAGTTAATGGCATAATCGTAATAATATATTAAGTATATTTAATTTAATCTATGGTGATAGAATAAATTAAATAGCTTAATATTATTATTTAATATTTTAGAAATATTAAATATAAATTAATAAGAGGAGTCTTATTAATATTATTACAATTATTATTATTTTAATTTCTAAAAGAGTTTAGGAATTAATTTAATATAAGTACTCTCATTTATTCCTAATAGGATTAGGAGGGAAAATTAATTAAAGGAGTTTAATTAATTATCCCTAATAAGATTAGGGAGCCCATTTAATTAAAAGAGTTTAATTAAAAATACCTTATTTTAATAGGGTTAGTTGATATCTTTATAAGAGGAGTCTTATATCAGATATCAGATATACGTTATTCCAAGAGTTGGAGAGTACGCTCTTTTTCTATAGAGATGGAAAAAACTAGGGTTTAGCCAACCACCCATTTTCTTGAATCTTTATTATTCCTTGGTGGATCACCTCTAGAGGCCAAACACTTGGGTGGCTAACGTTGATCAAAGGAATGAACCAAACCCGATGGATTCAAGTTGAACGCGAAAAGGATTGGAGGTGAACTTGTACCTGAGGAAGCTCGATCTTCAAGGGTATGATTCTTATTCGTTATCTTTTTCGTTTAATTAATAATTGTGCATAATGGGTGATCCGGGTATATGGTTTGTAAAATTTTTAAACTCTGATTTTCCACGTTTCTGCTAATTTATGCAATTTGATTGCGTTCTTGAATATTACAAACCTAACACTGTTGAAGCTGGAAAGCTGAAATTTACACAAATCTAGTCTGTTTTCTAGCTTTTGTACATATTACTTTGTTATGTGAGACTAGGAATCATGTGATCACATATTCAGTTTCTAAATCTAGATTCGGTTCCCGTGATGGACATTTTCAGCTTTAGCCAGCTTATAAATTATTCACGATGTCTGAATTTCCTTAGTTGGCTCTCATGTCCACAAGGAGTTCGACACTGCTATGTATCTTATTTTCTCAAATATGCTTTGCATCTCGAAAATAAAAGCAACCAAGTCGAACACATATCAAAATGGAAGTATTAAAGGCCTCAATTACTATTGAGCACAAGGGTTTGAAAAACCTGTTTTACAAAACATCACTGTCATATCTCATTAAAATTAAACTTTTATACAAAAATCAAACCATTTGTATATGGGTACAAATGAGGCATAACACTACTTCCAGAAAACTGCACATAGACCTACACATACACACACACACATTCAGATAAAAGTTTAAATTGGAAAGTGGCGGAAGTTGGGGGGTGCCTAACACCTTCCCTCCGCTTAATCAAGCCCTCGAAGTCTAACAAATTTCCATTTTGCAGACC
>CM035159.1:55193878-55287537 GCA_020205615.1 Panax quinquefolius
CGAACTCCATTGTGTTGGGATGAGGTGGATGAGCGTCGGATGTTGGGACTGAGATGAATGCGAGATGTATGGACATGGTGAAGTTAATACGTACTCGATTAGTCGCTACTCACGATAGGCGTAAGAAGTATGCAGATCCTAGATGCAGAGAAGAAGAGAATTGATGTAGGATCTTTTGTTTTACTCAGTATCGCCTTGGAAAGGGAAGATACATTTTGGAAAGAAAGGGAAGTTAAGTTAAAGGGGTTTATAGGACCTTTTGAGATATTAAGAAGGTAGGAGAGGTGGCTTATGAAGTAGCCTTACCTCCGAAATAGAACGATTCATAATGTGTTTTCCCCATGTGTCGTTGTTACGTCTTTATAAACCGGACTATAAACACGTATAATAGAGTATAAATCTATTCCGAGATAGAAAGATTGGTCCTACGATGGAACTTCCATTCAAATTATTGATAGAAAGGATCATGTTTTAAGAAATAAGGTCATTACCTTGATGAAGGTGTTATGAGAAACCATAATGTCAAGAAGCAACGTGGGAGCTCGAGAGTAAAATGAAGGAAGATTTTCCTCATTTGTTCGTGATTATAAGCCTAAGATTACAGGGGACTTTATAAGGGGAAAAGAATGCTGAGTAGAAAATGGATTTTTATAACAATTAAATTTTATTTGACTATGTGAATTAAATGAATTTAATTGATTTATTATGTGAGTAAGCTATGTGGAAGGTCATTCTATGACCTAGAATGTGTTTATATGGTTAGTAATAAAATTACGTACTAGAATTAATTGTTTAGAATTTCCAAGGCTTAAAATAAATGTTTTTAGAGAAATTTTCGTAAAAAACAATTATTCATCCGCTTTACATTAGGAATTATTTTGAAATTCGAGAAACGCGTAATGATAGAATATCGAGATGATATGAAATATTTGATAATATTTCATTTATATAAACGAAGTTTTAGCTTTCATGGACTTAAAAAACACAAGAGGTTGAGTATATTAATTTTTGAAGGAAATGAAACGCGTAGAGGGAATTGCATTAGGTTAAAGCGAGTGTTATACAAGTATGATACTATTTAGTATCTATATATAATATGATGAGTAAATCTGACGAGCATCCCCGATTATCGTCTGAGTATTATACTTGGGAGAATATGTGAATTATACGTATGAGAATACGATTAAGTAATATAGATTTAAGTTAAGACTTAATGTTAATTCATTTAGGGTTGGATTATAATTAGTCCAATTATTTCAATGAGCAAGACCCAAGGATTAATGGATTAAGCCTAAGTCAAAGCCAATGTTAAATTAGTTAAGCCCAATTCATGAAAAAATCCTAAGTGGATCGAATAGGTGGGTCACCGAATAAAGGCAAAACCTATGGGCAAATGACCGACAGGGGATGACCCATAGGCAAAGGGGTAAGGGTAAGCCACTTTGGTGTTCAAGCCAAGATTAATGCTCATCGCGTGTGACGCCCAGAATCAAGGTCCTCGACCTCAAATCTGATAATTATCCCGATAAAATACTAACATCCACCTCTAAACAACATACGATAACTAAAATGCGGAATATAATAAAACGATAAGCATCATTCAAAGGTTTTACTAGTCCCGAGATACAATAACTTTAATATCATTCTAAAAACATACCCTAAAATAAAACATTAGGGTCCATATTATATAATTGTAATTTAAACTAAGCATAAGATAAATTACGCTTCGTAATAATCTACATCTTCCCTTTACCCGTGTCCTTTCCCCGAGGGTCTTTAATGCATTTAATATAATTCATGATATACTGAGGAGAGCCACAAGTTTGCTTAACAAGTTTAAGTACAACAATAAAGATATATCATGATGAATGGAAAAATGTTTGGCAAAGGGTTCAACAGTATAATATCTGAAGGATTCAACAATATGAATATCATAAGCAAAGATAATGATTGCTTTTAGAATAACTGTTAGTCAAATAGACTTGAACTATAACACTCCAATGGAATCAATAGGTAATTGACCTTTGATTATCGGCAATGTAATAAGTACTTGGGGATCGACCTCACGTACTGGCTATGTATATGCATAACATTTAAATCTGTTCATCAGATATCTTTATTAGATACACTGCAATCCCCTATCATAGAAAGGGTGTTCTTTCGATCTAAGAATCCTTACCATCAATTGGTTCGATAGCTTTTATAAAACTTCAGGCTTGTCGGCAATTTTAGGACAAGGTTCGGACTCTATTACTTGCAACAAAATAAATTTGGATACTTGCTTAATATTATTTAGAGTAAGTTTAGGAAACTTACTTAACAAAAGTAGGGTTCAAGGAACTTGCTTAACAAAAAGTAGGTTCAAGGAACTTGCTTTACGATGATTCATTCGTCGAATAAAGTAATGCAAGGGTTTAGGATACTTGCTCACTAATAAATGGAGTAAGTTTTGGGAACTTGCTTGTTTGCTCACTCACAGATAATACTAGCTTTAACTAAGCTTCATATTGAAGCGACCTAACATTAACATGCTCGGTCTTTCAATTAGTATGTGTAAACTAATACTGAGTCTACACTTAAAAGAATTCACCATCACATAGCATGCTTCTCAACACATTATATGACCTATTGGTCACATTACAATGTAAAGTAACTCATATAAGCATGCTTTAACACTCGTAACCAAAAATAGCTCATCTGCACGATCGCCGGAGCCAAGTAATTGCGCTTTAGTCTAAACTTAGGGACGAACCTATGTTCTCCTCGCTTAGCATTCAAGGTTGAGCTTTTGCTCTCGATTTCAAATTCAACTCTAACACACTAATCACACATACCTTTTAACATACATATATGCTAGAGTTTCACATATAACACATGATTCTACTTGGGTTCATTATCCACAAGTTTAGCTTACACATTTATATGTCATTAAAAAATAAAGAGTCAATGTAGTCCTCATGCTTTACAATTTGATTATACAATACTCGGTGAGTCATGCTTGTATATAGACAACACATGTATACCCTTACTCACATAATTCATATTATAGAAATTTCCCTTTTACGACTATGTGTGAATAAGTGAAACCATATCTTAACCAAAGCGATGTTCATATCAATATGTACATAGGCATAATGAATCCTAATACACATGCTTGAATGGTCATAACATACTTTACTCATTCATTGATGATATTAGCTCCCTTATTCTAACTTCCTTTCAATTTCACACTAAGTCAACTTAGCATATACAAGGCATGTTAACATGTAACTCTCATGCATTTACAACATAGATTAAAAGCCACGTGAATGCTCAAATGGTCAAATCTTATAAGATAAAGGTCTTGGTCAAGTTCTCTTTGAAAAGCCTTAAGTTTCTTATCTTTGAAATAGTCTTTACTCGACAATCATGTAAGCTAGTGTGTTCAATCACTTTAGTCTTGCATTTAGTGCCTATATACACCATATTATCATGTTCATAAAGTTGAGATGCTAACATGATGTGTTCTGTGATAAAGTTCACTTTTGAAATCACAACTCATTTCAATACCACAAGTATTGTGTCAATCATTGCTATACTTGTTCATACAACATGCGTGTGCCCTACGCGTACATGTTAAAACGATTTTACAAACTTCATATACCATGTACTAACAAGTTAGCATAAACAAATCAAAACAGAAAACATGAAAGAGGTATTTGGATCATGAAATGTTTGCCGCACTTAATATAATTAGGGGCGTTAATTGCTACCATACCGAAAAAACTAGGTTCGGGTTCAAGAATAGCATATGGCACCTAATACAAAATAAAGAATCAATGCGTCGTGCCTATATCAGAGACAGTAAGGTTTGCTCTATTCGGCAAAGTGACTACAAACATGATTACACTTGCTTCAAACATGCTCCAAACCATTTTGTGAGAGTTTAAACATGTAAGTAAACTTCAAAACACATTATAGCATGCTAATTCACTTTGACTAATCAAAGAATTTCAAGTAATTTTAAGAAATCGACAAAACCCATTTCAAGAACACAAGTTAAGATTTTATACCTCTTGAAGCTTAAAGAACTTAGTTTTTTATTATGAGCTTGCTAATCTTCTTCTTTAGACAATACACTCCACAAACTCAAGTTATTAGAATTTCAACCAACAAATGCAAATAACGTAAAACTGAGAAATTGGGCTACTATTCATAGATGAAATTGGGACTGGTCAATTGGATTGCACTGAGGTTGAACTCATGGTGCATTAGGAGAACACATTGGATAATTTGAGTCACAACCACCAATTGCTAGCAATCATGGCTATACAACTCTCTAGCCTTTTGATTTTTAAGTTTTTCACGAATGGAGAAAATAGCCCTGCTCATGTACTAATGAGACACTCATTTTGGGATAAGGAAATAATTCTCGGCATACTTGATCAACTAAGGCTTGGTTTGGACACTATAATTCCCATAATGTAATATAAATGTGTTACTACTACTACACAATTTATTTATTATAACATAGGTTATAAAGATTCAAAAGCATACAATGTATTTAGTAGTACAAACATATAACAATATTATTATACAACTCACATGAATGCAAATAACTCTTATCATATAGTCTATATTTGTATATATGGACATATTAATGTATCACCTTGTACTATATAAAATATATAGTTAACTACCATATAATAAAGGTTTACTATTTTGCACAACTTAATCAAGTAACATATAATCATTTTACAACTATTAATCTCTTACACATTAATTATTATTTATTCATAATAATTATTAATTAACACATTATCAATTAATTACTCACAATTGCAATTAACCAATTTGTTCAACTCTTACCACCATATTCAAATAAATTGAATACTTAATAATCCTATCAATTTCTTGATATCAAACTCTTAGGGTTAGTCAACTAATTTAAATAAACTATTAGTGACTCCCTTTAATCATTTCATACATTCTCATAACCACATAAGGTTTAAATAAACTCACAAAACTTACTCATTAAAATTAAATCACGTACTTAATTAATAAGGAGTTTAAATTCGTGGACGTTACATGGTCACCAAGCATTTTACTTGGTGACCAAGTGTGAATAGTAAGGAGGTGGGGAGTGTAATGTCCATATTACCCTCCATTCTATTTTCTATAAATAGGAAGCTAGGTTTGGCCATTTGATGTTTTTCCAAGACTTAACCTACATTATTTAAGAGAGAAAGAGAGCTAGACTTAAACCATTCTTCTACCTTGAAGCTTTTTCATTAGAAGTTGACACCAAGAGTTCTTAAGGTATATTCCTTATCTTTCATTTCCATCTCTTTTGATTTTCTTTTATCATGGAGAATCATAAAATGGGTGGTATATGTCTTGTATAGTGGATTAAGGATGACTTACCATAGATTCAATCTCTATAAGTCATGAAACCATAGAAATCATAAGGTTCAATATTGTTTCAAACCATGAAAATATTGATTATTAAGATCGATTGTTGATAAACGATTGAACTCCATCAATACGTTAATATATGCATCTTTCTTGGTTAGGATGTAGATATGAAATCCATGGAGTACTCCATGTGATTTGCCTAGAGAACATTAATAACGGTTATGGCGAATTTCACTTTAAATAGACGTTAAACGTCGAAAATGTTAAAATTCGTATTAGAGGTCGAAAGTTACTATGAGACTTAAAAACATTATTTTTCAAATGTCAACACGTGAGATAGGGTATTTAAGAGTTGTGGGTTCGAGAATCGTCGGATTTCGACTTAAAACGAAGAAAACGAGCATTGAACGCTCATTTATGTTTACGAACGTTTAGAAAATGAACTCAATAGTGAATTTTGAGTTATCAGATTTGAAAGTGTTGAATTCTTATATGAACGCGTAGAGTATGTCATTCATGACGTGTAGGCTTTTGAATGCACCAAATTCTAAAACTTTTATAACAAAGAAGTTATGGCTCCGGTAATTTCACAAAAAATTTCAAACTATGGAAATTATAAAGTATCGATAGTCAGCGTGCATCACGGACATAGTGTTAAATGTCGTGTCAAGACCTTGAAGACAAAGAAAGTTGGGTACTTCTAAAGGGCGTCGCAGCGCCACTGTTAGTATAAAGTCTCGCGCCACATCGCCGAGACCGGAAGTTGACATCATTAATCGTAATATGACAGCCATCCTAGTACTAAGAAGTCCACGTCGCGGCGCCAGTGCAAGGTTGTTGATAGTGACATAGGTTTTGAACTTCGATTGTTCAGGAACCTAAAGGAGTAATGTTTGTACACATCATAAGTGTATTAAAACTATTTCTATACTACCTATACTAGAGTATATGGTATTGAACTTAGGAATTGAATGCATGTTAATAAGTTATGAATGATGAACAAAGTTGGTACTTTATCAACGATGTTACAGTCCGGTTAATAACGTTAGTTGAGTAATGAACCGGGACAAAGGGTAATGAGTCGAGTTGACTGTATTATTAATCTTAAGTTAACTAAGACATAGTAGAGAAAGAAGTTGGTAGGAACAATGTGAACATTTTTTTGTTAGATAATTACAGTGTGCTATGTGAATATATCATGTAAATTCTGTAAATGTTGTGGTCAGTCGATTAAATTATTTGAAGAGGCCTATTTGAAGGCAAGATTTTCTTAACGCTTGTCTAACTTTCAAGTTAGCCAAGTTTTATGTGATTCATTGAAATCAATTGCACGACTAGTTTTAAAGAAAGGGTCAATGCAGATTTAACTTCAGCTAGACTACTCGTAAGATATAGATTGAATGAAATTTATATCTTCTATATAGAAATGTTAACGCTATCCTATGCCAAGTAATTGGTACGGATGTGAAGTTAAGGTTTGTCCATGAACAAACAAAAGTATTTTCATCGATTATTCGATGGGCACGCTGAAGTTGCCAAATATTAAACGTAAATACATTTTAATGAATGAGTGTCGATCAACATAGGGTCTTATAAGTGATCACCTAGAAGTGCTCGTAAGTAATGCGATGTACTGACCTTTAGTGCTATGATATCCTTTTCAAGTATGAAAGAAAAGTTACTATTCAAAGTCTATCTAATTAGGTTGAATTCCTAATCTACTATATACTTTGGGAATTGATGTTATGAACTGTTAAAGTATTATTGTTTTATGATATTTCATAACTACTTGTTCAGTTATGCACGAATAGTTATATAATTCACGAATGTGGTATTACTGTTATACTTTGTTAAACTTGTTGAGCTGTTATGCTCACTTCTTGCATGAATTATATAATTGCAGTTAAGGATGAACGTACTGAGAATGCTAAGAGAGATAAGGGCAAAGCTAAGATGGATGCCTAGTCATCGTGTAATAGATTAGTATGTTTGTATGTATTATACATTATGAACAATGAACAATGTAATCGATTTATGAACTTGGGAAGGATTATACTTTGATTGTAATAAGAAGATAGTAATTACATCCATTTTGTTGTTTTTCAATGGAATGATTGTAGGGTTATGAGTAAAAGTGTAGCACCATATGTCAAGTTGGAAGATACCCGAATTTGGGGTGTACAAATATAATGACCATAAAAACCAAACCAAAATGATAGCCATAATAATACACACCTTAATTGGAATATCGTTACACCCTAAACGTATATGTTATAAATATATTATATTTATTATTTAATTTTATTTAATTAAATTTATATTATTAAAATTCAAAAAATTAAAAATTCAAAAGCCATAAGGATTTGTTTGGCAAAACTCTTTAAAATTTAAAGACTTAATACCCTTAAGCCTTTGTTTGGCAAAAACTAAATTAAACTCCTTTAATTTATTTTAATAAACAATTTAGTTTATGATTTATAACCACATATTATTTATCTAGATTTTCATATCCACACTAATCAAATACATTAATTACACATACTATATTTTAAATAATATTCCACTTAAACAAATATCACAAAATTATATTCTCATTATAATTTTATTTAATAATTTAACATACCATCTTAAATTATTAAATCAACACAACAATTTAACATCTCATGCTATATTACAACTCTCTAAATTATAAAGTACATTAATTTAGAATTTTATTAATTTATAAATATTTACTAACAATAACCACATCAATAAAATATTTATTTCATCAATTTCAACAACTAACACATCAAATAAATATTTATATAATTCAATAAATATTTAATATTACAATTTGAAATTCTGGATTATTACAGGAACAAAGTTATACTTTCTGTGAAGGTGTTATGGAAGAACCACGATGCAGAAGAAGCAACGTGGAAATTGGAAGAAAAAATAAGGAAGGATTACCCTCAATTGTTTGCGTAATGTGAGACGAGATTCTGGGGACAGAATCTTTATAAAGGGGAAGAATGTAATGACCGAGAAATTCGGATCCATTGTAAAATAATTTTAGTTAATAAAATAATGGATAAAATTATATTATTTTTTATTACTATGTGTTAGTAAGATGAATGTCATTCTATAACCTAGAAATGTCGAAACGTCGTAGTATTTTGGATATGTGAAGGAATTAAAGTGTTTGAATTTCTAAAAACGAAAATAAGAGTTTTCCAGAAATTTTCTTAAAAAACACTATTCATCGATTTACGCTTTCGAATTTTTTTGAATTTTCGAGAAATATGTAATGATAGAATATCGAGGTCGGATGGATTATGTAATAATAATTCAAGTATGGAAAACGAATTTTCACCGGACTTAATTTGAGAACGTTAGGAAAATATAAAGCGTTAAGAAGTTAATGTAATGATCGTATGATAATGACGTATTATGTGTAAAGGTAATGAATACGAAGTATGATAATGAAGCATTATACTAGTATGTATGAATAATGGTATGTCGTATGTGTTGAATGAGTATACGAGTTAGAATACGAGAATAAACGTAAACAATACGTTATAAGGCTTTTAGCAAAATGAAATGGACTTGTGGGATGTGTAAGCAATTTGTAAAGTCCAATAGAAGTTAACGCTAAGCCCAAGAGTAAGTAATGTTAGAACCAAGCGGTTGTGAATGTAAAGTCCAAAGTAGATTAATGTACGCCCCAAAGGAATAAGCTAAGTTAATTAAACCTAAGCTTCAAGCTATTGATCTAATGGGTTAGGGTGACCTATGGGCAAACCCATGATTATATGGTTAATCTTGGTGACCAAGTAAATTATGTAATGGCAAGCAAAAGAAGTAGGGAGCAAGTTAACTTAATTAAGAGGTCTTGAATAGTATGGAGGTGTATTGAGGAGGTGGGATTAGCTATTGTCCATTATACTCTAACTTAGGAAATCCTATAAATAAGAAGCTTAGGATTTCATTTGTTGTTTGTTAATTTTCATCCAACACTTTCAACTTAATTGTTAGAGAGAATAACCAAGAATAAGCTAAACTTTCATTTGTTAGAAAAGAAGAAGAAAGCTTGTTCATCAAGGGTAAGCCTCCTATGTCATTAGTCTTCCATCTCTCGCCATTGTAGGTTGATAAGAGAAGTATGGATTAATAGACATATATGCTAAGAAATGATAAGAATGAATAATCTAATGACTTAAGTCTTAATAAGTCATGAATAAGCACTTTGTTTATAGATAAGTTATGAACTAAGGAAGAACTTGTAAGACTTGTAACATGTTTACATGAATGAAGTTTGTATGTTAAGAAGATGTAAGGATGTTGGTTAGAAAACTTAAACCATAATAAGTCATGAGAAATGAAATGATATGTAGTTTATACTTTGATAAGGTATAAACTTCGTGAAGAATAAGTAATAACTTATCATGTAAATAAGTTGATGCAATAAGTTAGGTTAAGATGTCATTATGATGGATAGAATCCATTTAAAATGATGAACAAATAATAAGTAACGAAGTTATGCCGGAATTCACACGATTGGACGTTAATCGTCGAATTAGTGAAATTCTCGGATTAGAAGTCGAATTTTTATATTGAGCTTGGAAACGTTAGTTTTCGATGGAGGCAAGTCTTATTTGAACTCAAAATGGTAGAATTTCGACTTACAACAAAGAAACGAAAGCGTTGAACGTTCACGAACATTTATCGTTTTATTAAAAATGAACCAATAGGTGAATTTTGAGTTAACAAAGTCAAAATATAAAATTCTTGCATGAACACGTAGAGTATGTGATTTGTGAGCTAATGGCTTTTTAAATGACCCAATTCGAACTTAAAATGATCAAATTTGGAGTCCGGAAGTTCGTTATACAAAACAAAATTTCTAAACATGTCTGGTGCACAGAAATGGCGCGCCACCTCAAGTATATGGTGGTGGTGCAACAGTAAGTAAAAGATACCATCACCTATGGAACTTTCATACGGCAGCGGTGTGAATTAAATTGGGACTCGCGCCACAAAGGCCGAGTCCCGACCTTACACATGTAGAGTGGCGTCATGGTCTTGGCACAAAGAGGAAGAAGTGGCGCCCACAAGACCAAGACCGCACCATACTGATCGCAAACTCATAACACAAGTACGAGTTGTACTTAAGGAAGCTAGCGCCATGCAGTGGCCAACACTAGAAGAAAGGCAATAAGGAAAGCTTATACGCATGGAAAGAAAGGAAACTAATTAGTAATGAACTAAAGCTTGAAGTAACATTGTCCAAGACATTGTTAGACGTTAAAGTATGATCATTAAAGGTTAAAGATAATCAATCGAACGTGAAGAAAATGATAATATAAACTATAACAACAAGCCAGAATCAATATTAAAAAATCTAATACATGATTAGATTGAGAAGAAGGGTAAGATTCATTAGGAACCATGTATATTTATTCATGACCTAATGTGCTATGTTATGTGATCGTCTACTGTAGAGACCTTAAAGACTTAAAGTGAACGATGTAATAAAGAGTAAACGTCAAGGAAAGTGTTCTAACCCTTTTCTATGAACAATATGTACAAGCTTTGTGATTCATGTATTCCTACGCATGAATTGATGTATGATGAAGTCAAAGCCAATTCTTTTGGCTAGAATTACGATATGTTGGATTTCTTATAATCTATGGAAGTATTGTCAATGTTTTGCCAAACTATGTTGGTATTGTTTTTAAATGAAGACCGAGTATGCTAAAAAATGTTTTGTCGTCAAACGACAAGCACGTGAGGTTGAGGTTACAACTTAAAGCGTACATACGTTTAAAGAATGTAGTGTTGATCAACATAGAGTACTATAAGTTGATCACCTAGATGTGCTCGTAAGTAATGCCGAATTTAGGGACGAGTGTCGGGATGTCCTTTTCAAATAAAGTATGAAATGCTCAAGGTCTTGGATAAGAATTGATGTTTTCTTGAATATTGTTCATTGTAAAACGTTTTAAGAAAAGAAAAGTGCTATTTTGAATTATCAATAGTACTTCATAACTATTGTTCGAGCTTATTGAAGATATATGATTTGTATGATTCAAGCATATTGTTAAATGGAATTGTTGTACTTCATTGAGTTAGTCATGCTCACTCTTGCTTGAATCATATGAATGCAAACTAAGACCAAATGGACCAAAGGATCCGCGAGGATAAAGGAAAGGCTAAGGTGAACATGTAGATTACCTATGTAATAGTATAGGTTTGTAATGATAATATTTGATATTATGACACGAACAAATGTAATGGTTATAAAGAACCTGGGAAATGGTAATATTGTTTTGGAATATATATATATATATATATATATATATAAGACATATTCGTTCTTTGAGACATTTCAATTGAATGTGTGTGTGAACTGTAGCACCGTGGAGCACCATATGTCGGGTTGGAAGATACCCGGATTTGTGGGCGTCACAAATTCGATTGTTATTGTTGTTGTTTTGATATTTTAAATCAATATATACATATTGGGTAACATTTATATGAAGTTCATGTGATTTGGGTATGTTCAATTTATTGTTTAAATAGTTAAAATCGTGAGTTTGGGTTTGAACAGAGCCGATAGAAACGATCAAATACATGGTTTACAGTCACTCGCGCACACCAAATAAGAATCAAGGTGTCAAAAGCAGAAATGGCACAGCTGCGCCAGACCTGAACAGAGACAATGATGAGATCTTATTTGTTCAATAATTTAAACTTAGTCTAATATATTTTAAAGTTCATGACAATCTGTTAGGCTTATATCAAGATATTGTAACAGATTGTTCATGTGTAACTGATGATTTCAAGTTGTGAAAATTTATAAATTATACTTTTTAAGCTATTATTGTAAATCTTTATTATGTGATTAATGAATTTGAATCATTGTCTAAGAAATAACTTTAGAGTGGTTAAGTTTTATTGATTTGAGAAAGCAGAATTCAAGTTAGGTTGATAAGTTATTTAAAAGTGGAAGTTGAATCAATGAGATTAGTATTATGTGGCTAAAGTTATTACAATGTTAATGGAATGTTTAGGGTGTTTGGGAAGCATGAGTTATAACTATGTAGCTAACACACAAGGTGTGACACCCTCAAAATAGGTATACACAACCCATTCTGAGTCACCAAATACATGGTACAGAATTCAAATACAAACTTAATTTATACAATAAGACAAAAGCGTAGCTGAGAGTTTTAACACGAATATTATCTTCTAGACAATATCCAAACTCAAATGGAGTTCTCATTACAATTATTATCGCACTATTTCACAAAATAGTGAGGACTACTATAGCAACAATCTGGACCGTCACTCCATTCTCAGACTATTCCCTGCTATATTCTCATTTCCTGAAGAGAAAAATGAAAGAAAAGGGTGAGCTCAACTAGCCTAGTAAAGAATATCTTGACTAATATAATTCATTTATCAATAGCCTTCATAGAATAAATCAGAGATTTAGAACATATGGTAGATAATAAAAGTTTTCAACCACAATTGAAGTGGAATCAACAATCCATTAGAAGAGTCAAGTAGAACATAATGTCTACTATCTCCTCCAAATTAAAAGTCCATCGTTAATATTTCATTCCTGTAATACTCATCAATAGTTCTTTGTTGTACCCAAGACAAAGAAAACTTTCATCACCTGTCTTCACTTGAACCACCAAAGATTATAGTTAAATTCACAATTCATATTTATAATCATTTAAATCAACAGTTTCTCCTAGTCACAAATGCTTAATAGAATGTTTACTCAATATCCTTACCCCAAAGGCTAAAGATATTCAAATGTAATAGCAATGATCATACCAATTAGTTGTCTATCTTTGCACTACGGGCCAAAGATATTCAACTATAAAACCAATGGTCATGAACATACCAATCAATCATTCATCACCGCATTACGCCAAAGATATACAACTATTAACTAATGGTCATGATTCTCGCTTAATCACATCATCGAATCTATCCATGTACTACGGGCCAAGGATATTCGTTAGTATCACCAAATGGTCATGATCATGTCATACATATCCATCTTTGCACTACGGGCCAAAACTATCAATCAACAAATCGCCGTCTTTGCACGTAAACCAAAGATATACAACTATAAAACTAATAATCAACAATCCATCTTTGCACGTAAGCCAAAGATATACAACTGTAAAACAAATAATCAACAGTCCATCTATGCACTACGAGCCAAAGATTACTTTCGTTACAATATAAGTATGAGGATGATGACAATGATATAAGCATCAATCAAACGAAATCAAGGATAAATATTAAAGATTTTTAATTTATCCAGAGTTTAAAAATGTCCAAATTGTCAACATGATACTACTTTGTGGAGTAAATTTCAAGAATAATATTCACGTATCAAAAATAATTTGGACAAAAATGATCAATTTTTCATCGTTAATAATACCCCGTGAATAGATTTTGTGAATAGTACCCCGTGAATAGTATATCGTTAATAGTACTTCGTGAATAGTACCGTGAATAGTAACGTATTTATTAATAGTGCCCATAAATAGTACTCGTGAATAGTACCGTATATATGAATAGTATCCATAAATAGTACCATATGAATGAATAGTACTGTATGAATAGTAATAACCCCCTTACCTTAGTAGGAGACTAGATACTGCAATAGTGAAGTAGCAGAATACTCTTCTTCTTCCTCACTATAGTTTCTCTTGTGAGTCTTAGTGAATTGATGAGAATGAAAGAAGAAATGAGCTTCTATTTATAGGAAAATATAGTTTCGATAATTGCACGTTTAGGGGTTCGACTTATTACAATTTAGTACCTTCATCTTTGCCTCCAATTTTAATTTAGTCCTTTAAGTATTATCAATCTTGCACAAACTCCCCTAATAGTATATGCATATGAACCAATAGTTCCATTCATGTGAACAAATAGTTATTTACATGTGAACTAATAGCAATTACTTGCTCATTTATCCGATTAATTACCCGTTTGATCAATTTAACATTCAGAAATCAACTATTATCAAAATAAATGTCGATTTTCACTAACACTAATAATCCCAACACATTGGAAACATTTTTATCAACAATTTCATCTTTGAAATTTTCAAAGTTTGACTTTTTTTGAAAAAGTCAACTATTTACTTTTAACCAAAAAATCAACCTCGGCAAATTTTGTGTTTATAGTCTATTTTTACTAATTTCATCGTCTCGGACTCAAATATCTTCTCCGCGTCTCCAAATTTAACTCTGAACTCAAATTTGATTTTTAATAACATTCTTCATTAATATTATAACTCACAATATTAACAACCAGATCATCCCAGGAAAGAGGGGGCTTTCCAATAAGGATTTCTCCTTAATGTCACGCAATTAGGTGACTAAACCCCTTTCCTGTATAGAACTTTCTAGACATTATCAATAATACAAATAATAATATGAATAACTTTGTCGTCTCAATTATTAATTTAATAATATAAAAGATTGTGATAATAATTGAATCAATAACGTGAGATAATATGCAGCAATTACTGTGGCAATAATTGAATAAAATTGAGTGACTTCTCACGTAAGCATCAATAATCAATATTGTGTGCTACTATGCAACCACACGACATCGTACTTTTATCACCAATTATTTTATAATAACTTTCTTACTTTGAAAAATTTTCACATATAACCCTTAACTTTAGTCTTTTATCAATTTAACCATTTCCTAAATATAATAATAATTATAAGAAAATTGAATACTTTCATTTCATAAAATTTGGGGTCTTACACGAGGCAAGTATTCTATCCCCTGCTCTTACATTACAAGTTTCTTGAATCTATTGTTCAATTGAACAAGATTCCAAACACTAATCTATATTTGAGCTTATCCTACCTTGTTGATAATTATGCAAGTTTGTTAACTGCATTTTATTTAAAAATCATGCAAGTTCTTGAATTCTATTGAGCAAAGTTCTTAATTCTGTTTCCTTATTGGAAAGTGTAAACTTAGCTTACCATTTTTGTTCAAGCAAGGTTGATTATATATTTTCAATGCTTTGAACTTTATTCTTAAAGCATGACTTTGATGCAGTACAATATTCATTCATGGTTCATAATTACTTTGTATTACGTTTTTATCAAACCTTTGAATTGTCATTACACTTTTGATTCAACTAATCCTTAGTTGATGTTCTTTGAACTCTAAATTACCCTTGAAACTTATCCAAACCAAACTTACTTTGATGCGGACTTGTATGTTAAAACTAAGATGAACAACTCTATTATAGGGGATTATTTACGCGGAAACGTTTAGATGTTTGTGCACAATACATGGTACGAAGGGCTGATCAACCTAAGTACGGAAGTTCCTACAGTCTAGTGACTGTTTAGGTTTAAGTTGAAAAATATACTTATAACCTTGGACATAGTTCATGGTCTTGTGACCCTCAGATAATTTCTAGTATCAGTTATTGATTATCGATATTAAGACATGTTATTCATCAATTCAATTGAGTTTATTCATCGCCGCTTATTATTGTGTCCTTTTAAGTGAGCGGTTGTTTTGCTCACTCTTGAATATATATAACCATTCAGGTTAAAGTTGAGAAGGTTGATTTGAGCCAACCACTAGCTAAGGAAAAGGGAAGGTAAACAAGTGTTGACGACTTGTTAATTGTTGAAAATTATGTTTCAGACTTGATTTTTAAATTATGAGATGTAATTAATTATTTTTTCACATTTGATTAACGTTTTAAGGTTAGATAACATGTGATTGATTGATTAAGTTATGTAACCCTTTAATGGAATGATTTATTGCTTAAATTTTATTCAATTTGGGTAGTTAAAAGTGAATGCTTGGATAGTGAACACCAAATTCTGTCGGAATGAAGTACACAGATTTTGGGTTGTCACAGTTATAAATCTACATGAGTACTACAATACTGAAGCAACTAAACCTCTAGAAAGCTAATTAGTTGAAAACTAGAGCGGTCAAACTAATCCTCTAAGGCATTAACAAGGCGATTCTTCACGGTATTTGGACAACTTTAACTACACTATCAAATTATAGCCTTTAATGACAATTTTAAATAAAAATTAGTATTAATTAAAATAAATAGAAATATATAATAAATAATTAATAATTAAGTTTAAAATTCATTTTTTTGTTATAATAAATAATTTTTAATATTTTCACATAAACTTCATTAATATTTAATTTATTTAAATATTATCTTTGGTAATAAAATTATTTAATAAATTTATTAAATAAATTGGTTAAAATGATTTTGATGATTTAAAAAATCATTACAAATACTAAATAATTATTTTAAAATAATATGAATGTTTTAAAATCATTATAAATGATAATAAATTATTTAAAATAATATTAATGATTTAAAAATAATTATAAAGGATAAATAATTATCTACAAATAGTATTAATGATTTAAAATCATTATTAATGATTATAAATTACTTAATAATAATATTAATGATTTAAAATCATTCTCAATAATAATAAATTACTTAAAAATAATATTAATAATTTAAAAATCAAGATGATCAATAATAATATATTATTTAAATATAGTATTGATGATTTAAAAATCATTATAACTAATAATAAGTCATTTGAAAATGATATTAATCATTTTAAAATTTTAATGAGCTTATAAAAATATTATAACTTATAATTAAATTAACTAAAATAATATTAAAGCTTGTAAATGAATTTTTTAAGAAATTAAACTAGATAATTATTCAATAAAGCAATAAAACAACAATAGACATCAAATCAACCTGAAACTAATAGTTTAATTTGATATTAATCGTTATTATTTATAAATCATTGTTATAAACATATTTAGGTTACGTAGACAGGTTTCAAATAGCATTAAATAGTTCTTCATCGATCTGGCGGGTTTTCTAACTTCATTTAATTTATGTATTAAATGTAAGTCTTATATTTTTGCGTTATGAACAAGTTACAAACATTATTCGTGATATCTGTTGTTTAAAGGTTATTGCTTCTTGATCAAGCATAACCAAATAAAATGAGCTGTTATTTACAGAAAATAAATTTGATTTGATATCAATTCATAGACTGTGATGAAACCAAAAATGTTTGGTGCAAATATATATATATATATATATATATACTGATACTATTTATGACCAACAATTATTTATTGATCAAGGGTTTATTTATGACTAGCAGTTCTACACTTACCGGGGGTTATAATTTTGTGGTAGATGATATGCATTGTGACACACCCAAATCTAGGTTACTTTTAACTCGGGTTTGGTACTCATGATATTAAAATAACCATCCATACTATCATAAACTTATCTTATATCACATAATTACCTTACTTAAATCCCAGTTTCTATAGACCTTTACATAACTTAAATACCAAATAACATTTCAAAACGTAGTATTAAAAGTATTTATTACATTCACTACTTAAGTTCATATAAGCACAGGCACTTAATAAACGATTATTCAGCAACTTTGCCCTTTATCTTTCCCAGACGTACCAGCGCCCTCGATTTTAACTGAAAATATTATATTCAACGCAAGGGTGAGAAAAAGCTTTCTCAGCAAAAAAATAAGTAGCTGAATATAATGGAACAAAAATATTTACAATACAAAGGATATAAATCAAATAGATATTGAACAAGGCAGTTCTTTAAAACTTTGAGTTAGAAAATTAGACTTTGGCATGCTGTAAGGTCAAATGACCAATGAACTCTGTACTAGAATTGACAGTACTAACAATACAATCCATGGATACAAACGGTTATTGAAGTTGTTCTATATCCTAGACTTGTACTTTAAGGGATCAGCCTAAGTACCCTATATTGTGCACAACATAACAGTCTAATGACACTATACATGTCCTTCAAAATTTTATAGGTTATTAAAATAGGAATTTAATAATTAAAATTCTTATTATGAGATGTTTTGAGTTTGAGAATTTATATATCGTCTTTATATATATTTTAAAACATGTGATCTGGGGTGAAGAGAAATATATATTCATATATTGGGAAGTGAGGTTTAATAGTTAAGTTAACTATCAAGGAATTAAATAAATTTTTAATTAATTTTAAATATTTATTGAATTAAATAAATATTATAATTAATTTATTTATTGAGATAAATAAATAAATTGATGAATTGTGGTGAATTAATTTTGTAACTAAATTGATTAGTGTGATGATAATTTTATCCGAAGGATTTAATTTAAGGAAATAATTAAATTAAATCAATTGCTTAATATTTAAGAAAATAATTATATTAAATGAATTGTTTAATTTAAAGGAAATAAATAAATTAATAAAGTTATGTGTCTAATTTATTAATTAAATTAGATATATAATTATTTATTATTCATAAATATAATTATAATAGAAATTATTTTAATTACCATTACAAGTTATTTAAATTAATTGAACTAAAGTTATTTAATTAACTAAAGGTTTGTACATGAAACTATATAATATAAGATTATATAAATAATTTAGTTTGGAAAATTTTTGGTTATCAAACAAGGCCTTGTGGCCTTTGGTTTTTTTTTTCAACTTACGTCTTTTTATTTTTTAAAAAAAGCGATGAAAGACGTGGGTTGAGGGAGTGATAAGTGGGTTTTACACCTACTTATTGGATAATAATTCAATGAACTATGCCCATCTCAAGTACATTTTAGTGTATTTTTAGTTGCATTTCATGTTATTTTGCATCGCATTTACTTAAAACTCCTTTGGTGGAACAATTGCAGAAATGGCATGATTTGGTGAGGCTAGATGGCATGGAGACTGATGGATGCATGGCATGAGGATCAATTCGAGCAGTAGAAGCTAAGCATGGGTGTTGATGGACAAGGAAATGAAAGCAGCAGAACATATCGGTGTCAAAAGCAGCAGGATCGTAACTCAAAGTTATAGAAGTTCAGCGTGACTATACTGAGCTAGCACACGCTGCAGCAGCGTGCGACCACTCAATTGGACGAGAAATTGTACACGCGTCGTCATGTCGAGAAATAAATAGAAGGAGCTTTAATAACCAATGCGCGATGGTTCTTCTTTGCTAAGTCTATTTATTTTAATTTAAAATTTTAAAGGTTTGACTTAATTAAAAATGATTTCTGACTAGTGTCAGACGTATCATTCATTAGTTTTTATGTATTTTTCTTATTGAGAATTAGGGTTTACACTTTTGGGAGAGATTCTAATGGAGAACGAAGCCTAAACTCCATCTTTTATAATTCTTCGAGGGATTTCCAATCATTGTGGATAACTCTTGTTATCTTCTTTCGGATTTATATGAGGATTTGAACGTTAATATTGGTTTATAATCGTATATGAATTGGGTTTGATCGTTTCTATCCTTCTCTTTCAATTGTTTGCTTATTAGCCATTTGTTTAGCTTTGATCCCATGATGGTGTCTATTTTTGGTTCACCATGAACTAAACTCCATTATGGGATTCTAATGTAATTTTAATATGTAGTTTAGTTGCATGCTTGATTATCTTGGACTATTTTACATATCATAAGGAATTTCTACCATGATTTTTTTGCATACATGAATGATGATCACCATTCATTTAGGGAATTGGTGTTTAAATTTAAATAATTGGCTTTCTGAAATTTAAAAATTAAACAACTTTCATGTGATTAGAACCTAAAAAGAGGCAACAAGGGGTTTAAATTTAAAATAAGTGTAGGCACAAACTATGTCCAATTAAAGTGAGAAATTTATTTATGAAATTCAAAAGGTCTTAGAAAGGGGATGTTTAATGCAAACTATGTCGATTACCAAATCAGATATTATTGAGTTAACCGAGTTAACAGCTTTATCGATATGAATAGAATGCAAGTTCTTTGGATAAACAACAAGATATTCGAAAGCACGTAAAGCAATCACACAAACACTCAAATTTTTACGTGGTTCAACTACTACCCTCTAGAATAGTAGCCTAATCCACGTCCAATACCAACTAGTATTGGAGACTCACTTTTATTAAACTCTTTCAATTACAATACAAGTTCTAGCAATTTGAACACCTTTGTTCCCTGTGCACCTATGCACTCTTAAGCACCTATGCTTCCCTCAAACTTGACTGTAATAAGTTACCAATTCAAAACAGAATTACATGTAATATTGATTGAGATAGGAAAAATAAAATACACACTAGAGGTCTAATGATCAAGCAATATATTACTCACCAACTCAAGGCTCTAGTATGAAATGAAATGATATGCAAGAAGAATATTACCAGAATGTTTTCTATACGTTCTTCGTAGCTGCAATTCTGTTCTTAATGCAATCAAATGTCATCCTTAGTGAAAAACAATTTCGTAGCTTGTATGCGATAAATTACTGTGTATGTTTTTCGTGTTTGAATATGTTAACGAGTTCCGTTTATATAGACCTCTCGAGAATATTTTCGTTGCACAGATTTGATGTTGTAATATGCACGTTTAAAAACACTTAGCACAAATCTTGCAGTCTATGTCAATCATGATATACTCAGCTTGATTTCCATTTCCATTATCTGAGATATCACGCTGTCAATATTTTTAAGACTAATTTAATTTAGGCCTGTCCCAATTTCTAAAAAGCCGGAAGTCAACACTTTATATTACCATACACATTTACAAGCAAGTTTCCATATTTCTCAATATATATTGGACCGTTAGACCCAACCAATTAGATTTCCCAAATCATGGCTCATGATTCCTGTACCGCATATGGTAATCAATCAACTAGATTTCTTAATTACTTGCCTAGAATTAAGACCCCTGATTTATGACGCATAGTTTGTGTAGCATGATTTATGATGCAAGATCTATGATGTCATGATTTGTGCTTACCATAATTATCTGCTAGCCGGTGTCCATATGCATTGGACCGTTGGAGATAACCAATTAGATTCCTTGAATTGTAATGCATGACTCCTGCTATCCCATTGTTGTCTTAACCGTGATCTTAGATTGATGGAGAGATTTAATGCATAATTTATGATAATTTATCTACCCCATTTCATGCTCTACCGTGTGGGTCTATTCAACAGGATTTGATTCCTTATGTTGAGCAAATTTGGCCATGCATATTATTAATCATGCAACATCAAATATGAATGCATTATATATATATGTAATGCATGCAAATGTCCTAGAGCCTTATTTTGGAAAGTAATAAATGCTAAGATCTTACATATATTTCTAGGACTCAAATTAGCTTTTCTTTCTTCAAAGGCATCTTGACTTTGGACCTTCTTCCTTGATGTTCCTGAAATGTTATATAACTGAATTAGTGAACTAATATGGTCATCATCAAAACATAGAGTGTGACATAAGTCAACATTCTCCCCCTTTTTGATGATGACAACAAGATAATTATGGCTCCCCCTAAAACTATGCACTTCAAGAGAGTTATAGCTCCCCCTTAGTTCACGCACACCATTCGATCAGATATGTGTAGTGTTTGGAGCAACCTCAGTAATTTGCAATTTATGAAAATTTTAACAAGAATCTGCAGATTCGGTTAGTCCACAACATGATAAGCAGAAACAAAAATTATATTAAACTATTAAACCATCATCCAAAAAAAATTAAACCATCGTCTTACAGGTTACCATGCATGAGAATTTAAAAGATAGTCAAATAGGAATAGGAAAAAATCATAGAAAACAACATAATTCGTCTCCCCTTTGGCATCTATCAAAAAAGGTGTGCAGAAGGCCAAAAATGTGGGCGAGGATACCTAGTCATCCTCCTCCTCAAGATTAATATGATTGGCTTGGTGGGCCGGTGAAATAGGGCGGTGAAGCATCGCGGTTGTTCGATCTCTTCAAGGGACATCGTGTTGGCAAATCGGGAGGGATGAAAGCAATGAAGGTAGGAGGTGGGAGAGGCAGTCCGTGAAGTCGCCTTGATATTTTCGCCATCCAATTGCATTGGGGCCATTCGTGGATGCGTGATGGACTTGATGCGCTTATGACTCCTCACTGAGGTCATTCATGCGTCGCTCGGTAAACCGTCCAAGAGTCCCAACTTAATGGCTGATGAACTTAAGCTCAGTACTTAATTGGCAGGTATTGCGATTCATCTTCCGTTGCAGGGCTTCGACCATCGCCCGAGTATGCAACTCGAATCCAGCTTGAAGATCTATGAACTCATCTTCCACATTATGAAACATAGCAGTAAGATCATCATGACGAATGGGAAGTTTGCCTTTTTCAAGTACGGAGAGACGGAGTTGAATATCTTTGACATCAGAAGTGATTTGGGCTTGATTGTTTGCTATGGAGTGAAGGAGAGTGAGAATTTCTGGTGAAGGAGGCAGTGAGGTGGTAGGTATGGGTTTGGAAATCTCAGGTACCACACGTATGAACTTTCCTTTAAGTAGTGTGATATGGGCCCCTTTGAGGTAATTGGAATCGATGGAGTTAGTTAATTTGATAGAGCTTTCATCGTCGAGTGGGATTTGGAAGTGAGTAAACAATTTGGTGAGGAAGCAGCTGTAGGGCAGACATTTTTTGGAATGTTTAACACAGTGAATCATGTGTTTTAGCATCATGAGTGAAAAATTAAAAGGTTGGCTGGTCATTATTAAGGCTACTAGGACCAAATCCTGATACGTGAAATCAGCTCCACCACCGAGACGAGGGAGGAGATTGTATCGTAACAGTTTGTGAAGAACAATTGCAAGAGGAGACACTTCGGTGGTTTTTGGAAGGGTGACAGAGGACACTGTTGGATCATCCAAGACAATGCGAAGCTGTACTAAGGGAGACAGAGGAGTAGAGATAGGCCCTTTGAGAGTGAAGGGGCAGTCACCGGTGTATGGGATTGACAGTATACTCCCTAAATCCATAGTTGTGAAGAACAAAGATTTACCTTTAACAAAGGAGGTGTAGCAGTCGCCATTAATCTCAAGATTGGTATAAAACTGCTAAACTAATTTAGGGTAAGCTACCGAGGAGGAGTGCTTAAGGAAACAAACACATGACTCCAAAAAAAGATGATGAAGAGGAGAGTTTTGGTAGTAAAACATGTCTATTGATTTTTCATAGACAAAGAGATTTTGTGACATATAGATGACTTAAAGCGAAGTTCGAAGTTGTGACCTCTAAAGAAGTCATTAGGAACATCATGCATTGAAATAGGGAGAGGGTTTACCGTTAGAGGAGGGGAACTGAGTGATGATTCTCGATCGCTCTCCGCTTAGTGATCGCTGATGTCCCCAATCGATGGTGGGAGAAGGTAAGTTTAGCTTCCGATTCGACCGGAGAGGAGTCGCTGGAGATGGTTTGGATCGAGGGCTGCTTCCATTTCAGGCATCGAGTAGTAGTGGGATGAGGAGGTGGTGATGGTAGTGACATCTCGTCGTCCGATTCGTCACGTATTTGTCTGGATCGCCGTGTTTTCATCTTCAAGGTTGGGGTTTGAGGGATGTGTAGAGGCGCAGAGAGGGTTGAGATATGAAGAAGACAGAGAGATAGAGCTTGGATTAGTAAAGTAGAGTCTATCTTTTAAAGGCTGTGTGTTACCGAGATTTGGAAAGACGTGTCGCTGTGTTTGGGAATGAAGATCTTGAGTAGATACAATGAGCATTATTATGGCACCTAGATACTGCCTGTGACTGTCTACTTTCCTTAAAGCATGCAGATCGTATTTAAATCAGACACATCCCGAGTTCTCTTCTTAAGGTATAGAATTGGTCTTCCCCTAAAGGTTTTGTAAAGATATCTGCTAATTGATGCTCAGTGGGGATGAATATCAATCTTATTAAACCTTTGGACACATTGTCTCTAACAAAATGGTGGCGTACTTCTATGTGTTTTGTGTGAGAATGTAGTACTGGATTTTTAGAGATGTCTATGGTGCTTGTATTATCACAGTATATGGGCACATTTTCACATATAATATCAAAGTCGAACAATGTTTGACGCATCCATAAAATTTGGGAGCAACAGCTTCCTGCTGCTAAATATTCACCCTCAGTAGTGGATAGGGCGACTGAATTTTGCTTCTTGTTGTGCCATGAAACAAGACTTTGTCCCAAAAATGTACAGGCACCCCTTGTGCTTTTTCTATCTATTTAATAGCCTGCATAGTCAGCATCTGAATAACCTATTAGATCAAAATTGTCACATTTTGGGTAAAACAATCCTAAATTTGTCGTACCACTCAAGTATTTAAATATTCGCTTAACAATGACACCGTAAATGGGATTCTTTGGGTTTGCTTCGAAATCGAGCACATAGACACACATCGTACATTATATCGTGTCTAGAAGTAGTTAAATATAGTAGGGATCCAATCATACCTCTCGTATTTTGTTACCTCTACATCCGTACCTTTTTCATCTCTTTGTGAGTTTTATTGATGTACTCATTGGTGTGGTCTTTGAGTTTGAATTGTCAAACCAATCTCTTAAGTAACTCTTTTGTGTACTTGGTTTGATGAATGAATATACCTTCGTGATTTTGTTTAATTTGAAGGCCCAGAAAGTAGTTAAGTTCTCCCATCAAGCTCATGTCAAACTCCTTGTGCATGCATTTGGAAAACCACTCACAAAGAAAATTATTAGTAGCACCAAATATTATATCGTCTACATATATTTGTACAATAATAATATCTTTATTTTGGCATTTAATAAACAGTGTGGAGTCGATTTTACCTCGTATGAACCCATTTGATAGGAGATACTTACTTAATCTTTCGTACCAAGCCCTTGGGGCTTGTTTGAGTCCATAGAGTGCCTTCTTGAGTTTGTATACGTAATGTGGGAACTTGTCATGCTCAAATCCAGGTGGCTATTTTACATATACTTCTTCATTTATGTACCCGTTGAGGAAGGCGCTTTTGACGTCCATTTGGTGTAGCTTGAACTTTTTGAAACAAGCTAATGCTAGTAGTATACTGAAACGGATTCCAAAGCTGCCATTGGGAAAATGTTTCTTCATAGTTATTCCTTCTTGTTGGTTATATCCTTGAACAACTAATCTCGCTTTGTTTCTTGTAATTGTTCCGTACTCGTCAAGCTTGTTTTTGAAGACCCATTTAGTTCCAATAATGGACACATCTTTTGGGGGAGGGATTAACTCCCACACTTGACATCTTTCAAATTGTTGTAGCTCCTCCTGCATAGCTAGAAGCCAATTCTCATCAAGTATGGCTTCTTTGGCATTCTTTGGTTCAATTTGGGATAGAAATGCTGAGAAAGCACACATATTTTGTGCTTTTCTTCTTGTCATAACTTTGTCGTTTATGTTTCCAATGATGTTCTCAGGAGGATGGTTTTTGATGTATCTTGCTGATTTTGGAAGTTGAACATCATGTATTACTTCTTTAGTAGATTCAGAATTGTGGTCTTGTTGTTCATCCATTTCAGCTTGCTGGATATGTTCCTGATTTTCGTATTCAGCTTGCTGGATAGAGTCTAGGTCCTGCTGCTCTTCTAATTCATCTTGCTGGATTGGTTCCATGATCTTGTTGTTTTGCTTTATCTGGTAGGCTGGATTTGCAGCAGTCTCTAAGTTTCTTGCATCTTCTTCTCTTTCTTTTGTAATATCATGGTTAGATTCGTTAAATTTGATATGTATAGATTCTTCGATACACATCTTTTGTACATTATAAATGCGATATGCTCTACTATTTTGTGAATAGCCAATGAATATTCCTTCATATGATCTAGCATCAAACTTGCCCAGATTTCCATTAGTGTTAAGGATAAAGCATTTAGATCCAAACACTTTGAAATAGCTTATGTTAGGGAGCCGATTATTTAATAATTCGTATGGTGTTTTCAAAATGATTGGACGAATCAAAACTCTATTTAGTACATAACATGCTGTGTTTACAACTTGACCCAAAATTTCTTAGGAAGCTTACTTTCTTGAATTAGAGTTCTAGCAGATTTCTTGTAACGTTCGATTTTTCCTCTCTACCACTCCATTTTGTTGTGGAGTTCTAGGTCTTTGAAAATTCATGAGAGAGATTCTTTTGATTACGTAATGTAATAAAATCCTTTTGAAATTCAATACCATGGTCACTTCTGGATTCTTATAAGATTAAGACTATACTTGGTCTCCAAATTTTAATTAATTTTTCAAATTCTCTAAATGCCTCATCTTTTGTTCTAAGGAATAGTACCCATGTATATTTAGAGAAATCATCGACTATCACAAAAGCATAGAATTTATCGTTTAGACTAGCATGCCTTTCAGTTCCAAATAAATCGAGATGAAACAATTGTAAGGGAGAAGAAGTTGATACCACGTTTTTGGTCGTGAATGATGTTCTTACTTGTTTTCCAAGTCGATGTGGTTCGTGATATACCTTTCTTCTCAAAATTCATTTTGGGTAATCCTCTTACTAAGTTCTTTGATGATAACTTTTGATGAGGTCCATATGAACATGTCCCATCCTTCTACGCCATAGATTCGCTTCATCTTGAATGGTTGCAAGGCATAATTCTTCCTCCTGTCGCTCAAAATCAAGAGTATATATATTCCCCTCTCTTCGGGCAACTAAAGCAGCATTGTTAGTACCATGTGAAATTGTACATCTATCTTTTTCAAACTTTACTTGATGTCCATTATCCATTAATTGACTAACACTGATAAGATTGAATTCTAAACCGTTAACAAGATGAACATTATTAATGTTAACCTTACCATTACCGATTTTACCTTTCCCAATTATTTTGCATGATCGATTATCACCGAATGTGACAGTTCCATGTTTCTTTTTGACATTCAGTTCCACGAACTTAGATTTGTCTCCCGTCATATGACGTGAACATCCGATGTCAAGTATCCATTTTTGAGAGGATACTTTGGCTTTGAGACATACCTGTATAAGAGAGATACAATTTATATTTTTGGTACCCATATCTTTTTGGGTCCACTTGTGTTAGTTGAAATCAAATCACTTTTCTTTATCCATATGGCTTTACTTAGATTTTTCTTTTTTCGAGCGCTTTATCTCTAGATGTCCTTTAATGCCACAATTTTTGTAGGAGGTAAAAGGCGTGCAATAATTCAATTTAAATGATGATTTAGATTTTAGCATTTCAACTTCTTTTCTATATGTTGGGTTGTAACCTATGCCTTGTTTATCATAACTGGGTCTTTGTTTTCCTAGCATGACATTTAGGTTTTCTTCCCATGAACAAATTTAGCTAGAGAGATTTTTAAAGACTCTATTTCCTTTTTGTAGGTCATTAGTTGGAGGTGTTTTATTACTCGATTCATCGCCAAATGCATCAATGCACACATCTCTCATCTCTATCTCCTTTTTAATTTTTCTACTTCATTATTTAATTGTTTTACCTTGTTGAACAATATTTTATTGTAATTATCTAAATAATCATTCTTTCTTTGCTAAAACCTTTTCCTCATTTGTGTGTGTTGCTTTTTCTAAATCTTTCTTTTCATCTATCTATGCTTCCACTTCGCTTCATTTAGAGTGTTTACTAGATCTTTTAAGTACATATTTTTTCTTTTAATCTTTCATTTTCTTGTTTCAAAGTAATACTATCATAAATAGGTACCTCACTGGATTCAGCTTCAAGTCCCATGAAGCATATTTGAGCCAGTTCATCGTTTGCATCTATTTCCACTTCGGATTCTTCATCATCACTCCATGTTAGAAATGCTTTGTGCTTTTTGAACTCCTTATTGCCTTGCTTTCCTTTGTTCTTGAGTTGGAAACAATCCTTTTTAAAGTGATTTGGTCGTCCACACTCGAAACAAGTTTCCTCGGTTGGCTTGGCTTTGTATTTGTTTGCGTTGAATGTATTTTTCCTTTGATTCTTCCTTTGAAGTAGTCCCTTAAGTCTCCTTGATATCATGGTTATTTCATCATCCGAGTTATTTTCGAGTTCTTCTTCAATTCCTGCATTTAGAGCTAGTACTTTCTTTCGAAGAACTTCTTCCTCGTCATCATATATTTTTAATTGGTGTTCATATTCTTCTAGTTCACCAAAGAGAGTTAATGTATCCATAGAAGAAATATTGACGGAGTCTTGAAGAGTAGTAATTTTAGATGCAAACCTTTTGGGCATAGCCCGAAGTAGCTTACGATTGATTTTTCTTTGTGGAATTCTCTTGTCGAGTAGCTTCAAGGAATTTATAAGTACCAAAAATCGTGTTTTGAGCCATTTTGATCGTTTTCGTCCCTTTCCGGTTTGAACATTTCAGTAGTCATGCATGAGCATACTTAGCTTGACTTTCGTATTTTTAGACGTTCCTTCGTGACTTACCACTAGGGTATCCCAAATCTCCTTTGATGTGTTGCATGAAGAAACTTTATCTATTTCAGATTGCATCATGTCACCGAGAGAGAGTGTTCATTGCTTTCGAATCGTATGACACCATGTATGTTTTGGTTGAGTCCATCTCGAGTAGAGTTTTTGAGTACCATCATCTTTCCTTGGGATTCTGGGTCCATTCTCTACCACCCACCATTCCCATGGGTCTCGCTTAAGATATATCCTCATCCGAAATTTCCGTGAAGTTATAGTTCTCGGGCCCAAAGAGTAGTGGAGGTCGGTTTGTTGATTGACCTTCGTGATGAGCGCTTCCAAGTTGTGCCATGTCGTAATCTTTCCTACAAGTCACCTTTAAGACCAAGATAAGTAGAGCCAAGCTCGATACCAAATGAAATTTAAATAGGTACACTTAGAAGGGGTTTGAATAAGTGTAGGCACAAACTATGTCCAATTTTTATTTCTTATCAAAAATTCTTTAGATGTTTAATGCAACTAATGGATTACCAAATCAGATATTATTGAGTTAACCGGTTTTATCGATATGAATAGAATGCAGTCTTTGGATAAACAACAAGATATTCAAGCACGTAAAGCAATCACACAAAACACTGTAATTTTTTACGTGGTTCAACTACTACCCTCTAGAATAGTAGTCTAATCCACGCCCAATACCAACTAGTATTGAGACTCACTTTTATTAAACTCTTTCAATTACAATACAAGTTCTAGCAATTTGAACACCTTTTCTTCCTCGTGCACCTATGCACTCTTAAGCACCTATGCTTCCCTCAAACTCGATCGTAATAAGTTACCAATTCAAAAAAATGTAATTACATATAATATTGATTGAGATGGGAAAATAAAATACACACTAGAGGTCTAATGATCAAGAAATATATTACTCACCAACTCAAGGCTCTAGTATGAAATGAAATGATATGCAAGAAGAATATTACCGTAATGTTTTCTATACGTTCTTCAGAAGTCGCAATTCGTTCTTAATGCAATCAATGTCTATCTTAGTGAAAAACAATTTCGTAGCTTGTATGCGATAAATTACTGTGTATGTTTTTCGTGTTTGAATATGTTAACGAGTTCCGTTTATATAGACCTCTCGAGAATATTTCCGTTGCACATATTTGATGTTGTAATATGCACTTTTAAAACACTTAAAGACAAATCTTGTAGCCTATGTCAATCATGATATACTCAAATTTTGATTTCAATTTCCATTATCCGAGATATATCACGTCAATATTTTTAAGACTAATTGATTTAGGCTGTTCCAATTTCTAAAAAAGTCGAAAGTCAACACTTTATATTACCATACACATTTACAAGCAAATTGTTAGGTTTGTAATATGTCTTGCAATCGAATTTGCAAAATAATGCGGAAACGTGTAAAATCGAGTTTAAAAATTTTACAAACCATATACCCGGATCACCCTTTATGCACAATTATTAATTAAACGAAGAATAAGAAATTATGAAATCATACCCTTGTAGAAACGAAGCTTCCTCAGTGCACGAAGTTCACCTCCTACTTCTCTCGCGATCTCCTTGAATCCACCGGGTTTGATTCCTTCCTTTGATCAACGTTAGCCACCCATGTGTTTGGCCTCTAGAGGTGATCTACCAAGGAAAAAGAATTTTCAAGAAGAAGGGGTGGTTGGCTAAACCCTAGTTTTTCTATCTCTATAGAAAAAGGGCGTACTCTCCAACAAATTGGAATTATGTCGTATGTTGTAAAAGTCAACAACCCTCACACCCATAATAAGACTCCTCTTATTTATAGATGTGGGCAACCCACCTTAACAATTAAGGAATTGGGATTTATTTAATTAATTAAATTCTTTTAATTAATTAAGCTCCCTAATCTTATTAGGGATAATTAATTAAACTCCTTTAACTAATTTTCCTTCCTAATCCAATTAGGAATAAATGAGAGTACATATATTAAATTAATTTCTAAACTCTTTAGAAATTAAAATAATAATAATAATTGTAATAATATTAATAAGACTCCTCTTATTAATTTATATTTAATATTTCTAAAATATTAAATAATAAATATTAAGCTATTTAATTTATTCTATCACCATAGATTAAATTAAATATACTTAATATATTATTACGATTATGCCATTAACTTCTTAAATAATTATTCTTCCTTTTTTTATGGTGTGACCCTTTAGGTTCTCCATATTAAACCTAGGTTGTGAATAAATCAATTAGAACAATTCTAATCTTATTTAAATAAATAAATTAAACAATTAATTTATTTAAATAAATAATATTTATTCTACAATAGGATAAGCCTCCTAGCGATCAAGCGACTTTCCGGATAATATAGATTTCAACATTAATCATTAAAGAACCTTTGAGTAAATAGTTACCGTATAATTCAATCTTTCCACCATACAATGTCCCAATTAAATATAAGACATGGAATTCTCATCAAGTCTTATTTTATTTAATTATATGTATTTCGATCCTTAAATGCATAACACTAAATAATGCAAATTAGAAACTCATTTCTAATTTCATTCGCCTTTGCCAAGGACTCTTTGGGTTGTCATTTATCGAATCACATAGGACATTTCTCTTCTTTTATTAAAAGCGGTAGATTCTTTATCGATCATACATTATCTCTATGCATACAACTTATTATACCCAAGCATACCCTTTGATATACCCTAAGGGTCTTAAGGAATAAGTCAAAGTATGACTCATCATACACAAGATACTATGATGATCTCAAGTCCAAGGATTACTTGTACTACTATCACTACAGAATTCCTATTGACAAGCAAGTAAAACTCCATTAGGTATTCCTTAGCGAGCCCGTTCGGTGAACTTATTCTCTAATAAGCACCTACATACTTGCTTTAGTGTCTCCACACAAATGATCATGAGATCAATCATCCTCATCTAATGAGCAATCAACGTATGTACCAATCTATCCCGGATTCACTAATCCCCAATTTAGTAATCCAATGATTGGGAACTATTTTAGTTTTAAGCTTTCTAAGAATTTAGATCTCATTAGAATGATCATCATCATTATTCTAAAAGCATTGCTTAAAACTATGGGTTTATCACATATTATAAAACAAAGATCATGTAGATAATTAAAAGCCTTTAATAAATTAATACTTTTTATTAATAAATGAATAAGATTGTTACAAAGTATATGCTTTATCATCAAACATGATTGGCTTGTGTGCATACTACTTTCAATCTCCCACTTGCACTAAAGCCAATCGCCATTGTATCTTATACTCTTCTTCTCTAAGTGACGATTATCCTGCTGTTGGATAAGCTTTAGTTAATGGATATGTAATGTTGTTCATGAGATTCCACTATCTCTATAGTGATTTCCCATCTTTCAATGATTCTAATAATCAAATGAAAGTGCCACAACACATGTTTAGATCCAAGATGAGACTTAGGAACTATTCCTAGTTCTGTAATGAACTTTTAATCCAAACAATCAACTTGCAGCTTCATTTATAGCTATTTACTTTGTCTTTATCACTAAACCAAAGAACTCTTTCTTTGTTTGGAACCTTTCAATTCAATCGCACCACTTTATTCAAGATAACGCTTTACCTTAAAGTGGATTTTTTGTCATCTTGGTCATCTTGAAAAACTTGAGTCTGTTAAGCCCTCTAGTTTTAATTTAGACCCACCATAAATATGATCACATCCTTAGTGCCGGTTAAGCACTTTAAGATGTTTTTCACTAACTCACAGTGAACTTCTCTAGAATATGACTGATCAACATCAGGCCTCATACATTTCATTGCATGCATGATTGTCACTCATGCGACCTCTCTTTTCAAGAGTCTGTGGGGACTATTAAGAGAGATACACTCCATAGCTCATCGACATGAGACATCTCTTGGAGTTTGCCATGCTAAACGACTTTAGCATCAAATGAATATACGTTCCTTGGGTTAAGTCGAGCATCCTGTTGTATCTATCTATATAGATTTTATCCCCAATTAAGATACTCTTCCCAAACCATTCATGGAGGAATGTTTAGACAACTTTATCATTACTGATTGTAGCATTAGTATGTCATTCCTTATCCGTAGTATATCAACATATAATACTAGAAATTTCACGATGCTTCCATCGACCTTTTGTATACACTAGAAGTCTTACCTCATCGAATGTAACTCGGATCATCATCTTCTATGATGTGTACCTCATCATCATCATCCATAATGAATCCATACCTCCTAGGTATCTTTGGTTCTATTCAGATTTACGATGATTCGGTTGTGGTACAACAGGTCTCATCTGAGTTCCTCTTATTTGACTTATAGTGTTTTGTGGTTCTTAAACTCTTCAAGATCTATTATCCTCCCACTAGCCCCTTCAATGATAAACACCTTTATCTTAGAAGGTAGTGTGTTTCAAGAACAAACACACCTTTTGCTAAGTAGGATTATAGAGCATATACCCTAAACTTACTTTTAGGATATCCCATAAATCTACACTTGTCAAATCTTGTCCCAAGCTTATCCTTTGAAACCTTTTCACATAAGTTGGACAACCACTTATCTTAACATACTTAAGATTAGAATCCTCCATGTCCATAACTTTTATGGAGTCTTGAAATGGATTTTGAGGTTACCTTTTTTCGTAGATATGCGTACCATTTCTAGGACATTATCCCGAAAGTATCTTTGGAATGTCGGTAAAATCATTATGGACAACACCATGTCCAACAAGGTATGATTTTTCCTTTCAGATACATCAATCAATTATTATGTATCGAGAGGCGTCCATTATGAGAAAACCATTTGAGATGATCTAGAAACTTATTGCACAAGTATTCCTTCCTTGATCCGATCAAAGAATCCTAATACTTTGCCAATTTGTTTCACTTTTGAATTCTTTGAACCTTTCAAATAATTCACACTTGTATTTCAGCAAATACACACATTCAACTCTTTGAATGATCATCTCCTTTTCTTATACTAGTTTGTTCATTTTGTAAAATTATTTTCATGTAAGTCAAGTATACAAAATTTAATAAGTAATATTCTAGTTCTATACAAAACATTATTATTATAAATAGAACAACAATTGTTCTTAATTATAATACCAAAAATTTTATTGTCCAACAACAAAATTGAAATAATATTTCTAACAAGAACTGAAATACAATAACAACTTATTGACTTAATAGATTTTCCCATAGGCATTGCTAAACTATAAGTTTCTATGGCTAATGTAGCAACCTTTGCTTCATTTTCTACACATAGGATTACTTATCTTTGTTTAGCTATCTACTTCTGCTTGGTCCCTTCATAAATCTATATTTATGATAACCAAAGTCTGGTATCCAATACCCAAGTAGAACCTTGACTTAAAGAAAAATTTATTTTAAATCTTGAACAAAATTTTATTTGTAACCGAAACTTCATTAAGCTTCTTTGGTTAGCCACTGCAAGGTGCTTCTCGCAGTTTCTTTCCGGTGTCCATGCTTATTGCACGGTGGAAGCAAACTCCTTGCTATCCCAGACGCATTTTGTTCTTATTATCCTTTGTTTTGCCTTTTCATTTACCTTCTTTGAATCGTTCTTCTTTTCGAGGAAGATTCTTTGGCCCCTACCAAAGAAGACTTGATCTTTCTTGGTTGGAAAGTGACTCTCAACATTTTTCAATATGTTAAGCAAATCAGTGAGGTCGATATCTAGCTTGTTCATATGAAAAATTCACAACAATTGTGAAAGGTCCTGAGGAGTGAGTGCAAGATCAAATCTTGGCTCAACTCTCCATCCATGACAAAACTCGTTGTCCTAAATTGATCAATCAAATTGATAATGTTAAGGACTTTTATCCGTATTGTAGTGTCATCGGTCATTCTAGATCGGAAGAGCTCCTTAGATATCGATATCTATCGGCCCCTACTTTCCTCACCATCAACTACTTGATGTGCGGTGAATATAGTAAGAGCATCCATAGTTTCATCTTTGCCGACGTTGAAGCTCGTTACTCATGGATGTGAGCATGATGCATTGAGCCATCCGTGCATCATCTTGTCACTTTCTAAAAGCAAAGCAATCTCTTCCTCGAGGCATTATCTCGCAACCATTGCTGAGGATAGGCGTATTAAGGACATAAGATAGCTTTTCACTATGAGAACTATTCTCAAATTCCTTAACCAATCCGTTTAATTGATGCACGGTTAATTTAGCATTTAATATGCTTCATGAATGATAGTAATTTAGACATTGTAAAATTTCAGTAAATGATTTTGTAATTAACAACATTTTAACATATATTCTTTTATTAATTACCAAAATAAATTAGGTCTTGTTTTAAATTGGTATCTCCCACTATTTTCTTCAAACTATATTACCCTCAAGATATATAGTTTAAGCAATATCTAATTAAAGATCTGCTAGTGAGAATAAGGATCCCATTTCAAATGTATATAGCTTTGTGGTGACACAACAAACTATATATAAATAAATAGTAGACAACTTTTGTCAATTACATCAACTATGCAACTCCTTTTCTTTTGCCTCTTAGATTATTTTGATCAGTGGTGGCACATCCGAATCAAAATTATCCAAGTTAAGTCCGACCTAGCACTCCATATATTCAAAAAAAGAAAAATATCATCCTTGTGGTGACACAACAAAACAATATTGTTCAATTTTCTTTATAAGCATCAAATGTGATAAATTAACATCTTAAATACTCAATACTTGCCTTGTGGTGACACAACAAACTCATATTAAATATTTAATACTCTATAAATTTTATCATGCTAGAAGGCTTACGTTCGATATTCCAAATATCTTTGAACGCTTAGGACTTAATATAAAAATTGAGGGGTTTGTTATTAATTTATCTCATCTTGCTTTTTAGCTGCATGCACATATATATATAAAATACTATCATATTAATGAACATGCAAAGCATGTTTGCATAATATATAATATATATAGTATAAGCATGCGCACATATAGAATACTATATTCTACCTTGATTGATTATGGACTTTTATTCTAGTTTGGTTCACTAGAGCCACCAAGTGAACCAAAAAGGTCAAACCCTAGGGGGTGCAAGAAATAATATTTAAATATAACTATTACATTTAAACCTGCTCCATTACAAACGGGTCTTCAAGCGCTCCTTGCTCCTTGATCTCTAATTCTTCAAAAATTAATTCTAACTATTTTCTATTACATAACTATTTTAAAATAAATAGAAACCTTGATCAGCAGTCAAGGGGAAGTACATAGGAGGGAGATAGAATTTACATTAAGAAAAAAATTAGAGAAGACGAGGTACGCATACCCCATTTAATAAAACTCATACATTCATGCATCCAACTAAAATAAAATCCAATCATATTGGTCAATAGTCCATAATCAATCCCATTTATTATCATACACATCACCATATGCATCAATAAATAACATTCATCTCATGAATAATAAACATTCAATATATATATATTGATATCATTTAATGGACAAATTTAGTTAGTATAAAATCTAATTTTGAATCAAAATAAACTCCTTTATTTTAATCCAAATTTAAATCAAAATAAAACTATTTTATTTTAATTTATCTAATTTTGAATAAAATAAACTATTTTATTTTAATCAAAATCTTTAATCAAAATAAACTCCTTTATTTTAATTAATTATGGAATCCAATTCCATGTAAAAAAATTATTAAAGGAAACACGGATTATCTTTCCTATTCATAAATAAACTCCTTTATTTTGAATAATATGAAATCTTATTTCATATCTAAATAAACTCCTTTATTTAAGGAAAGACCGATTTTTTTCCTATTCACAAATAAACTCCTTTATTTTGAATAATATGAAATCTTATTTCATATCTAAATAAACTCCTTTATTTAAGGAAAAATAGAATCCAATTTCAACTCTAATTAGTTATCTTGAAATCCAATTCCAACTCTAATTAGTTAGCATAAAATTCTAATTTTAAAATTAAAATAAACCTTTTATTTTAATATTAAAATAAACCTTTTATTTTAATATTAAAATAAACCTTTTATTTTAAGATTAAAATTATTACTAATATATATATATATATATATATAACTATTATATATATATATAATATAATCCGTATATTATATTTTTATATATATTATATAATCCGTATGAAGCATGGATTCATTTCCCTTGATTTCCGTGCCTTGTTGCCTTGAATTTCCGTGACTTGGGTGGCTGGTGGCTCACGTCACCTTTTGACTTAAAGATTTAAGAGGAAGCCTTGAATTTCTTAATATAAACGTGAATCCCTTTTTTTTTTTATTTAAGGAAGCACGTGGCCTGTTAACTTGAAGCCAGCAACCATGTGGATATATGGGATTGAAGGAAGCAAAAAAAACGGCATTACCAAATTAAAAAAAAAGCGTTCGTTCCTTTTTTTTATATTTAAATTTTATATAATAAAATTATGCCCAATTAAATTGTTCTAAACACATATCAATATACATATCAAATTAATATAATTAATAATTCGCATAAAGGTTTGGCTCTGATGCCACTGTTAGGTTTGTAATATTCATGTGCGCAATCGAATTGCAAAAATAATGCGGAAACGTGTAAAATCAGAGTTTAAAAATTTTACAAACCATATACCCGGATCACCCTTTATGCACAATTATTAATTAAACGAAGAATAAGAAATTATGAAATCATACCCTTGTAGAAACGAGCTTCCTCAGTGCGAGTTCACCTCCTACTTCTCATGATCTCCTTGAATCCACCGGGTTTGGTTCCTTCCTTTGATCAACGTTAGCCACCCATGTGTTTGGCCTCTAGAGGTGATCCACCAAGGAAAAAGAATTTTCAAGAAGAATGGGTGGTTGGCTAAACCCTAGTTTTTCTATCTCTATAGAAAAAGGGCGTACTCTCCAACAAATTGGAATTATGTCGTATGTTGTAAAAGTCAACAACCCTCACACCCATAATAAGACTCCTCTTATTTATAGATGTGGGCAACCCACCTTAACAATTAAGGAATTGGGATTTATTTAATTAATTAAATTCTTTTAATTAATTAAGCTCCCTAATCTTATTAGGGATAATTAATTAAACTCCTTTAACTAATTTTCCTTCCTAATCCAATTAGGAATAAATGAGAGTACATATATTAAATTAATTTCTAAACTCTTTTAGAAATTAAAATAATAATAATAATTGTAATAATATTAATAAGACTCCTCTTATTAATTTATATTTAATATTTCTAAAATATTAAATAATAAATATTAAGCTATTTAATTTATTCTATCACCATAGATTAAATTAAATATACTTAATATATTATTACGATTATGCCATTAACTTCTTAAATAATTATTCTTCCTTTTTATGGCGTGACCTTTAGGTTCTCCATATTAAACCGGTTGTGAATAAATCAATTAGAACAATTCTAATCTTATTTAAATAAATAAATTAAACAATTAATTTATTTAAATAAATAATATTTATTCTACAATAGGGATAAGCCTCCCCTAGCGATCAACGACTTTCCGGATAATATAGATTTCAACATTAATCATTAAAGAACCTTTGAGTAAATAGTTACTGCAAAATGACAATTCAATCCTTCCACCATACAATGTCCCAATTAAATATAAGACATGGAATTACTGTCAAGTCTTATTTTATTTAATTATATGTATTTCGATCCTTAAATGCACAACACCAAATCATGCAAATTAGAAACTCATTTCTAATTTCATTCTGCCTTGGCCAAGGACTACTGGGTTGTCATTTATCGAATCACATAAGACATTTCTCTTCTTTTATTAGAAGCGATAGATTCTTTATTGATCATACATTATCTCTATGTACAACTTATTATACCCAAGCATACCCTTTGATATACCCTAAGGGTCTTAAAGAATAAGTCAAAGTATAACTCATCATACACAAGATACTATGATGATCTCAAGTCCAAGGATTACTTGTACTACTATCACTACAGGGAATTCCTATCGACAGCAAGTAAAACTCCATTAGGTATTCCTTAGCGAGCCAACGTTCAATTGAACTTATTCTCTAATAAGCACCTACATACTTGCTTTAGTGTCTCCACACAAATGATCATGAGATCAATCATCCTCATCCAATGAGCAAGCAACGTATGTACCAATCTATCTGGATTCACTAATCCCCAATTTAGTAATCCAATGAGTGGGAACTATTTTAGTTTTAAGCTTTCTAATAATTTAGATCTCATTAGAATGATCATCATCATTATTCTAAAAGCATTGCTTAAAACTATGGGTTTATCACATATTATAAAACAGCATCATGTAGATAATTAAAAGCCTTTAATAAATTAATACTTTTTATTAATAAATGAATAGATTGTTACAAAGTATATGCTTTATCATCAAACATGATTGGCTTGTGTGCATACTACTTTCACAAGTTTCCATATTTCTCAATATATATTGGACCGTTAGACCCAACCAATTAGATTTCCCAAATCATGGCTCATGATTCCTGTACCGCATATGGTACTCAATCAACTAGATTTCTTAATTACTTGCCTAGAATTAAGACCCACGATTTATGCGCATATTTTGTGTAAGATGATTTATAATGCAAGATCTATGATGTTATGATTTGTGATTACCATAATTATCTCGCTAGTCGGTGTGTCCATATGCATTGGACCGTTGGAGATAACCAATTAGATTCCTTGAATTGTAATGCATGAGTCCCGATATCACATTGTTGTCTTAACCGTGATCTAAATTGATGGAGAGATTTAATGCATAATTTATGATAATTTATCTACCCCATTTCATGCTCTACCATGTGGGTCTATTCAACGAGATTCGATTCCTTATATGTTGAGCAAATTTGGCCATGCATATTATTAATCATGCAACATCAAATATGAATGCAAGTATATATATGTAATGCACATGTCCTAGAGCCTTATTTTGTAAAGTAATAAATGCTAAGATCTTACATATATTCCTAGGACTCAAATTAGCTTTTCTTTCTTCAAAGGTATCTTTACTTTGGACCTTCTTCCTTGATGTTCCTGAAATGTTATATAACAGAATTAGTAAACTAGTATGGTCATCATCAAAACATAGTGTGACATAAATCAACAGAAAGTACTATATTTGATATGGCAGAAGAACAAAGAGAGGAGCACAAGGCTCTAAGGGATTATTCCGTGATGAATATAAATGGACTACAGTCGAGCATAGTCAGACCGGCGATAGCAGTAAATACTTTCGAGATAAAACCGGGCACTATTCAGATGGTGCAGAATTAAGTCTGATTTGGGGGGATTTGCTACGGATGATCCGAATGAACACCTATTGAGTTTTATAGAGATTTGTGATACATTCAGATACAACGGTATGACGGAGGATGCTATCAGACTTAGGCTATTCCCATTCTCATTGAGGGATAAGGCGAGGAGATGGCTACATTCTTTGCCGTCAGGGTCAATCACTACATGGGAGGACTTAGCAAAGAAATTCTTAGCCAAGTTTTTCCCAATGGCTAAGACTGTAAAGATGAGGACATCTATCTCTTAGTTTGAGCAACAACAGGGCGAGTCCTTATATGAAGCATGGGAGAGATATAAAGAGATACTGAGGAAGTGTCCGCATCATGGTATGCCAGATTGGATGGTAATCAATACATTTTATAATGGATTGGGTTGGCAATCAAGACCTATTGTAGATGCAGCTGCAGGAGGGGCATTATGGGCGAAGAGCTATGATGAGACCTATACACTTATCGAGACTATGGCTGCAAATGATTTTCAAAATCCTACATCTCGGATGCCACAGCCCAAGGTTACAAGTTTGTTGGAGGTAGATGATATTACTCAGTTGTCGGCACAGATGGCAGCTATGGCAAAGAAAATAGATACACTGGCAGAGAGCAAAGTGAAAACAACTGCCTTCGTATATGAGATTTTTGCGGGGTCACACTCCATAGATCAGTGTTCTATCAGCTCAGAGTCAGTACAATATGTGAGTAATTACTGGAAAGACCAAGGACAGTTTCAGAACACATACCACCCCAACAACCGCAATCATCCAAACTTCAGTTGGTCTAATAACCAAGGGAATCAGCAGAATCAGTTTTAGCCGAATCAATAATTTCAATCACAGCCATCTCAGCCACATTTTACACCAAAACCACCGTTTATGCTGGGATTTTCTCAACAACAACATCACACTCCAGATCCACCTCAGCAAGAAAAGAAATCAGAAATGGAGGAGATGATGTTGAAATACATGGCAAACACGGAGGTGATGATCAAGAGTCAAGCAGTGGCTATTAAGAATTTGGAGACTCAAATGGGGCAAATGGCGAGCATGCTTAACAACAGGCCCCAAGGTTCTTTGCCAAGTAACACAGAGATAAATCCAAGAAGAGACGGGAAGGAACAGTGCCAAGCAATCACATTAAGATCTGGGAAAGATCTTGCAGGTACTGCTAGTCACTCACCCGCGCATGATTACACTGAAGAAACCGCGCGGTCGCGCGAGGCAGAGCAGGTGACTGCTGAGAAGGAAAATCTGGAAAATTCTGAGGTACAACATGAAGAGAAAGAGAAAGATAAAGCAGGGTCAGTTGAGAAGACTATAAGTTCAGTACCACCAGTTCACCCTCGAGTTCCATATCTGCAGAGATTAAATAAGCAGAGGGAGGATAAACAATTCAGCAAGTTTTTGGAGGTATTTAAAAAGCTGCAAATCAACATACCTTTCACGAGGCATTGGAGCAGATGCCAAGCTATGCAAAGTTCATGAAGGGTATATTGTCAAGGAAGAGGAGATTAGGCGAGTTTGAGATGGTAGCCCTCGACAGGAGGAATGCAGCAAAGGTGCTTTTTAGCGTAAATTACCTTCAATCTTTCAAGGATCCGGAAGTTTCACAATTCCGTGCACAATCGGGAAGATGAGTTTCAGTAAGTGTTTATGTGATCTCGGGGCAAGTATAAATTTGATGCCCTTGTCAGGATTTAATCGGGTTGGGATTCTTTGGCTCCAAGGCCGACAAACATTTCATTGCAGATTAGGTAATGACAGATCCATCACGTATCCACGGTGAATTGTTGAGGATGTCTTGGTGAAGGTGGATAAATTTATCTTCCCTAGTGACTTCATCATTTTAGATTATGAGGAAGATAAAACATACCAATCATAATTGGGAGACCATTCTTAGCTACTGAGCGGACTTCGATAGATGTGCAAAAGGGGAACTCATGATGCGTGTACATGATCGTGAAGTTACCTTTAATGTCTTCAAACCCATGAAGTTCCCATCGGATGAAGAAGAATGTTTCCAGATTGATTCGGTGGATAGAGGCCTAAATGATGAGGTGCGTAATTGGGTAAACTATGAACCATTGAAGTTGTATACTTGTTGAAAATTGAGTTGAAGGTAAAGCCATTGATGAAAGTTGAAGTCATTAAATTGCGGGTGAGGTGGACAAGGGAAGTCACCTCAATTCTTCCTTTGATTTGAGATTCGAGAGACGGTCAAGCTAATTGACTATAACTTAGCGCTTGATGGGAGGCAACCCATTATTTCTATCTCTATTTTCTTTTTAATCATTGATTAGTTGATTTGGTTAGCTCATTTTTATTTCATTTGTGATAATTTGTCTTTTTTGCATAATTGAGTGTGTAGTATGATTTGCATTGAGAATGTTTGAAATAGGTGTGACTTTCTTTGGTCGTTGATTCATGTCTTAACAGTGGGAATTAATGTCTATGTAGGTATCAGCAATTGAAGGCATCACTGATATGCAGATTTGAGTTTAACATCAACAGTACAGATATGAGTATCATGCACAGGTAAGGATCTAGTGATACAAAAATGCGCGCCGTGTGACATGCCAATCACAGCCTAACTCATACTCATAAGGCTGTAATACGAAACACATTGAATACCAGCAGCGGCCAGCGTGACACCGATCGAGATGATTTAAACGTTTGAAAAATGTGTTGGAACTAAGTTGGACTCTCATTTGAAATTAAAATAGAAGCGCAATCACAGTGTCTCTCCATAACTCACGTCTCTCTATCTCTATCAGTTACAAATTTAAGCAATCAATCTCTCCACCACGTGATCATCCACGATATTGTCCACGTTCTACATCTACCCACGCCTCATCAGTACATTATAAAGCTAGGGTTTCTGATTGGGTTTACAGAAAATGAGTTTGGGGGTTATCAAATCATAAGCTTTCATTCATTCTTAGTCGAATTCATCGCATTATCTCTTTTAAAGAAAATGGATCCAAAAGAGCTCTCTCAACTTCATCTCTTCTTCTTCATCTTCTCTCCGCAATCAAGGGAAGACATTGTGTGATCATAACAAATTTCGAATTTGGAAGCTCGAGAGGAGTATTACTGAGTTGTGGTGAAGACTTTTATCATGAAATACAGTTTCAAACTGGAGGGGAAAGATGGTCAATTATGTGCCATGATTCACGAGAGAGGCTGGGGTGGAATGACTGCCACTCCCATGCCCATTCTGATGAGCATAGTTCGAGAGTTTTATGCCAATGCTAAGGTCACCATGAGCGGTATCTCTATGGTTCGCGGGTTCGAGATAGATTAAAGACCCCCCGCCATTAGAACCATTTTCAGACTCACTGATACACCGCCAACAGGGACTGCCAACTGGGTCACCGGTGCACATATGGAAACAGACTTGGAATTGGTGATTGCGGAGTTGTGCATGCCTGGCACGAAATGGACATATAAAGCTGGCACAAATCAGCCACGATATTCCTACCATTGCGAACTGAACCGATCATAAAGGAGTGGAATCATTCATATGTGCCCAGCTAGTGCCTTCGTCTCATCAGTACGAGATCACAATGGAAAGAGCAATTATTCTGTGGGGCATAATCACCGGGAAATACATTAACGTTGGCCATCTCGTCCATCAGAATATGTTACGATATCTGCGGGGAAGCACCACTGGGAGCATTCCACACGCATCAGTAGTAGCTATGCTATGTGCTCATCAGGGATACAACTGGGGCAACGAACAAATGCAATACCCAAGCCAGGATATAACTCATGCCACCATTGCAAAATTTGAGGATTGGGTAGGAGGCGAACCACACCCGCGCGGACGAGGATTTATTCTCAGGCCCATATTCCCAAAGCCATCACGGTAGCCTTCTCAGACAGATGAGGCGGGCCCGTCCATGCAAGCACCTGTTGCCCATGGTGATCGCCAGCTCCGAAGGTTTGAGCAAAAAGTCGATGCCATGTACGATAATTTCGTAGCGTTTGCGACGGGTCTCACGAGGGCCTTGGCCGAGGCTTTTCCTCAGTAGGGGACGATGCTTGAGTGGCCTCAGTTCGGGACAACAGTGTCATATCCACCACCAGATTCACCACCCGAGGAGGGTGGTGCCACTGATCATTAAGGGAGTTTTCCTTTCCCTTTACCTTCATTCAATGGGGCATTGAATATTATAAGTGTGGGGGTATTGGGGTAGTAGGATAGTTGCATGTAATTTTTGCATGATTATTTTAAAATTTTGCATGTTTATTTGTCATGTTGCGTGTTTACTTTATTTGTTTACGTGTTAGAAATTTTTTTGTTTTAGTTAGTTTGCATGTCTCACAAAGTTCTTGCTTTATGGAAATTTTTGTTGTCTAATAGATGATGATAGTGAATTGTGAAGGATTTTTTAATATTTAGGATAACATGAACTGAGTTATAATGTTTTACACGATGTAATTCATGTTGCTGTTTAAATGCTTTCAATTTGCACGAATGTGTTCACAATCACTTGTAGGTATAAGAAGTATGTGTTGCATTGCTCGATAGAAAATGTAGTTTTAAAAAGAGAAATATGTGGAAAATGAACTTAGACTGTATAAAACATTGATATTTAAACTTTGGGAAAACATGGGTATGTTATATAAAAAAACAAAAAACAAAAACAAATAAAAAATATATATAACAATAATGTGGCTAGTCTTATTTCGGGGCCCTGGCTACTTGAGTAAGTACGCCCGAGAGGATTATCTCTACACCTAGCACCTTAAGGTCTTTCATGGTCTGGGAGTCGTTGGTTGAAAGCTCGCTAAGGGGTAGCAGTGTTGCCTAATGAAATAAGGCATTGCACAGTCATGTGAAAAAAAGGAAAAATAAGAAAAAGAAAACAATATAGCAATAAACACAGCGGGAAAGAGCAAAAATTCACCGTCGTGAATAGCAATAAAGCAGTTAAGCCCATTCTTGAACCTCAGTTTGTTTTGATATGTTGGAACAGTCTTCATTGCATAAGTATATATGAGTCTTGATTTAGACTATAATTTTCTGTTTTGAGTAATTTAACATGTGTATTCTTTGCTTAAATCAAGTTTTGGTGAACACAACACACACACACGGCATCTCTATAACATGTATGAATTATCTGAGTGTATGATATTATGCATATCATTTGGTTTGAATTTGTATTCTTGAATCTGGATAATTCACTGAGGCATTTTGGACTGAAATTCTGTTAGAGTTGGAACAATGTGAGACCAATTTGCATATTAATTTAGTTGCATAGTAGTACTTTTGCATTTTTATTGTTATTTAGCATATATTGCTTGAGGGCAAGCAATAGTTTAAGTTTGGGGGTATTTGATAAGTGGGTTTTACACCTACTTATTGGATATTAATTCACGCGAACTATGCCCATCTCAAGTACATTTTAGTGTGTTTTTAGTTGCATTTCATGTTATTTGGCATTGCATTTACTTAAAACTCCTTTGGTGGAACAATTGCAAGAAATGGCATGATTTGGTGAGGCTAGATGGCATGAGACTGATGGATGCATGGCATGAGGATTAATTGGAGCAGAGAAGCTAAGCATGGGTGTTGATGGACAAGGAAATGAGCAGCAGAACATATCAGTATGCAGCAGCAGAATTAGAACTCAGTTTCGAAGCCACGCGGGCATACGGGCTATACAAGCCAAGACCGACCTGCGCTTCGCTACGCGACCACTCAATTTGGACCAGAATCGCATACATGCTGGCCTGCCATGAAATACATAGGAGGAAGAGCACTACGCGCGTGAGCGATGGTTGCAAGCATCGAAATGCTTTTTATTAATTTTAATTTTAAAGGTTTGAATAAATTAAAACGATTTCGATTGGTTTCGGATGTATCATTCATTAGTTTTTACATATTTTCATATTGAGAACTAGGGTTTACAATTTTGGGAGAGATTCCAACGGAGAACGAAGCCTAAACTCCATCTTTCCTAATCTTTCTGGGATTCCCAATCATTGTGGATAACTTTTGTTATTTTGCTGGATTTATATGAGGATTTGAACGTTAATATTGGTTTATAATCAGCAATTGGGTTTGATCATTTCTATCCCTTCTCTTTCAATTGTTTGCTTATTAGCCATGTTTAGCTTTGATCCCATGATGGCTTTTGGTTCAGTCATGAACTAAACTCCATTATGGGATTTTAACGGATTTTAATATGTAGTTTAGTTGCATGCTTGATTGCTAGACTATTTTACATATCATAAGGAATTTCTACCATGGTTTTTTTGCATGCATGAATGACCGATCACCATTCGCTTTTCGAAGACTTGTATGGAATTGACAATGAACATGCAGTATGAATTATAATCATGATAGCATCGATATAAAATTGCTTTTTGCATGGCTTGTGTATTTTGTGAACCAGATAGACATATACTTTTTCACCGTATGAGTTAATATAAGGGTTTGTGCTTAAATTCAATATAGTTGCAAATTCACATAGACATATAGTGATTTTGGTTATATTGATGATTACATTGTGTCTATCGCATATGGATGTTGTGTAAGTAGGGCATAGTACATTGAAAAATGGCTATGTCTATATTAGTGCTCTTGGCTACTTTCTTGTGATATGTGAACGTTCATGCATAATGGTGGTAATTAGATGAAGTATTAAATGAAGTTAGGATCCCATTATTTCCATATTTGCTTTATTACATTCTTATTCTCATTTTAGTTATTATTTGCATTTAGAATAAACTCACAATTCTAGTCATTAGTTTAAGCATATAAAAATAATGATTTAGTTGATGCATAAGAGTTTAAATTAAACAACTTTCTCTGTGGGACGATACTCTACTTACTCTGTATTACCTGTTGACACATGTATGCTTGCATGAGTTAGAGCTCTGTTATTAGAACTGAAAAAGAGGCAACAGGGAGGTTAGTTATTTTTTTATACGCTTCTTATTTTCTCCTAAGGCTAGATTATAGAACTACAAGAGAGAAACACAGAGATTAGAGAGACAGCTTGGTGAGAAGAATTACAATGATTTTGAGAAGAAGGGTTTTGGGGAAAAAGGATTGCTCTCAATTTTGCTAGCCAACAATCAAATAATAAGGTATAATCAATTCTAATTTTTAACTCTTGTTTTCTTAAAATTTCTATTGATAGTGGTGTTAGATTGATACACATATATGTATCTATGATTTATAATCTGTTATCTATCATATATAAGTGTTATTTGATGATTAAAAACATGAAATTGGATTGTAGTAGAAAGAGTTCATATAACAGTGTTTATGTTGTTGGATATGGCTTAGAAAGTACCAAATTTAGTGCCCTATATGTGTTGTAATCTGAAAATTGAAGTTAGAATATGTTTGTATGTGAAGAAAAGAAAACAACCCAAGTTAAACGAGACAAAACGGATGTAAAACGAATTTGTAGTGAATGACTTCGCTAGAGATGTTAAACATAAAAATAGAGTATGAACATGTGTTTTGGCTCAAATTTTAGGTTGGTTAATGTTTTTATAAATTGTTAGAATTCTAGTATGTTGTAGTTCTATGAATTACGAATACATAGAATTGAAAAAGGACAAATTTGGATGTGTAAAACTCAAGTTATGAAGATTAGTAGGAGAAAAAGGGTCAAAAATTGCGAAGAACATTAGCTTTGGTCCCGTTTACTATTCTGCATAGCTGACTCACTGACTGTGCCCTAAGTCATTTGGGATGCAGCTACGCTGTAGGGCGCAGCTGCACTATGCCCAAGGCTTCATTGGGCGCAGCTGCGCCCAAAGTATGTCAGGTGTGACTACTTTGACCTGTTTTAGTACAATAGGCATAACTTCTTCATACGAACTCCGATTGAGGTAATTCAAGATGATACGGAATGAGGACGAATAGACTTACATCTTTTATTCTTTAGGTTGTTCAATTTGAGGTCGGAAACAGTAGTAAAAATGGTAATCTGTATGGCGATGCGTATTCGAGAAGGCATCGGAGGCGTCAGGACATGCACATACACAAGTATAGTGATGTCGACGATAATAGATGTTGTTCTAAGTTATATAACATGAATATTATGAAGTATAATGATGATTAACATCAATAAATGATATATTAGATATGTTGCATGCTCATACTAAACACACACAAGAGAGACAAATTTGGCGTGTGATGAATAAATGTCGAAACATCGTGATAAGTGTTAATTAACGTAAAAAGTGTTTTAAATCAAATGAAATGAATGTTATCAGATATTGAATAGGGTTAATATAAAACTAATAAGTAGTCCTAGCAAGACTTAAACACTTGAATGAACTTCAAATATGAAATATAGTGTGATATAAGTCGAAAGTTAACACAATTAAATTGAACATTGTGTATTGATAATAGGAAGGGCTATGAGATGTAGAGTAAAGTTTACATTACAACTACTATGCATTGCTATATGACTAATAATTAATGTGAATGATTATATAATTGTGTAGGGCACGTGAACTGCAGATAGCTGTAAGCTGTTAAACTGTGATTGGTAAACAACGATCAAGGCAAGTCTTTCAGTTCCTATTTGCCATGTGAATTTGATTGTTTTAAACCTTTATTGCAAAGAGCATGATGTGTTATATATATGTTGAATGTATGAAATGTTAAAGTCAACTTATAACTACGTTGATTGAGTAAAGCATGCTGATTGAGTAAGGAACTCAATCTTTATACTTGTTATATGAACTGTAACAAATGTATGTTATGTTAGTCCAATGTTTATGAGATATATGTTGGGCATGTTATTATGTGCTACGTGATGCATGAAAACTGTTAGATTTTGTTGGGCTGTCGAGCTCAACCTTGCAAATAACCATTTTTGCAGGTTAAGGATTGAAGGTAACACTATGTGCTACTTGAATGTCGTGGATCAGAAATAATACACGAAGATTTATATTTTAGCTAAAGTTGTTATTTCTTTATATCATGATTAAGATTCATGAGATGTACTAAATGTTTTATGATGTATAGTTTTATGTTGAGTTATAAAGTTAATGTTAGAGTTATCTAATATGTAAAGGTTATCGGATTGAAATGTAAAATTTTATAATATCAATGATAAAGTGAATCATAAAATATGATTGATTCAAAGACATGTAGATGATAAAGGTTTTGATTCACGGAATTAAAGTAAGAATATAGAAAAGTTTAAATTATTCGCATATTATTAAGTTTAACATCGAATAATGATGTAAAATCGGAAGGTAGATGTGTTATTAATTAATCAAATTATTAATTAAATTGTATGAATTTTTGGGTCATTCTGAGATAACCCCGGAAAATAGTTCCAACCACGGAGATAACCCCAAGAGGTCAATCCAAGGAGATAACGCCGGAGATAACATGAAGATAGTCGAGTCAACAAAGAAAGCCAACCTCGAGATAACCCTGTGAAAAGACTAATACTGTTGTAAAACTAGAGATAACCCAGGGAAGGGCAAAATGGTCATTTTTCCAACTCAACTTCAAATCAAATACACTCATTTCAACTCAAATTTCTTCAAAATAAGTCCCAAAAGGACCATATCTTATCTTCCGAGCATAAACTACGCAAAACAGCTCAACAAACTACCTAACGGAAACCCAAAAACGCCATTTTGGTTATAGACCCATCTGTTAGGTTTGTAATATTCATGAAGCAATCAAATTGCATAAAAAGTGCGGAAGCGTGGAAAAATCAGAGTTTAAAAAAATTTACAAACCATATACCCGGATCATCCTTTATGCATAATTATTAATTAAACGAAAAGATGAAGAATAAATCATACCCTTGAAGATCGAGCTTCCTCAGGTACAAGTTCACCTCCAAATCCTTTCACGTTCAATCTTGAATCCACCGGGTTTGGTTCCTTCCTTTGATCAACGTTAGCCACCCAAATGTTTGGCCTCTAGAGGTGATCCACCAAGGAAGAATAAAATTCAAGAAGATGGGTGTTATGGCTCAAACCCTAGTTTTTCTATCTCTTATAGAAAAAGGGTACTCTCCAACAAATTGAAATTATTACGTTGTAAAAGTCAACAACCCTACCACCCATAATAAGACTCCTCTTATTTATAGATGTGGGCAACCCACCTTAACAATTAAGGAATTGGGTTTTATTTAATTAATTAAATTCTTTTAATTAATTAAGCTCCCTAATCTTATTAGGGATAATTAATTAAACTCTTTTAATTAATTTAACCTCCTAATCTTATTAGGAATAAATGAGAGTACTTATATTAAATTAATTCCTAAACTCTTTTAGAAATTAAAATAATAATAATTGTAATAATATTAATAAGACTCCTCTTATTAATTTATATTTAATATTTCTAAAATATTAAATAATAAATATTTAGCTATTTAATTTATTCTATCACCATAGATTAAATTAAATATACTTAATATATTATTACGATTATGCCATTAACTTCTTAAATAATTATTCTTCCTTTTATGGTGTGACCCTTTAGGTTCTCCATATTAAACCAGGTTGTGAATAAATCAATTAGAACAATTCTAATCTTATTTAAATAAATAAATCAAACAATTAATTTATTCAAATAAATAATATTTATTCTACAATAGGATAAGCCTCTCTAGCGATCAACGACTTTCCGGATAATATAGATTTCAACATTAATCATAAATGAACCTTTGAGTAAATAGTTAAAATACAATTCAATCCTTCCACCATACAATGTCCCAATTAAATATAAGACATGGAATTCTTGTCAAGTCTTATTTTATTTAATTATATGTATTTCGACTCTTAAATGCACAACTCCAAATAATGCAAATTAGAAACCCTTTCTAATTTCATTCGCCATAGCCAAGGACTCTTTGGGTTGTCATTTATCGAATCACATAGGACATTTCTCTTCTTTTATTAGAAGTGGTAGATTCTTTATTGATCATACATTATCTCCATGTACAACTTATTATACCCAAGCATACCCTTTGATATACCCTAAGGGTCTTAAGGAATAAGTCAAAGTATAACTCATCATACACAAGATACTATGATGATCTCAAGTCTAAGGATTACTTGTACTACTATCACTACAGGAATTCCTATTGACAGGCAAGTAAAACTCCATTAGGTATTCCTTAGCGAGCCACGCTCAGGTGAACTTATTCTCTAATAAGCACCTACATACTTGCTTTAGTGTCTCCACACAAATGATCATGAGATCAATCATCCTCATCCAATGAGCAAGCAACGTATGTACCAATCTATCCGGATTCACTAATCCCCAATTTAGTAATCCAACGATTGGGAACTATTTTAGTTTTAAGCTTTCAAAGAATTTAGATCTCATTAGAATGATCATCATCATTATTCTAAAAGCATTGCTTAAAACTATGGGTTTATCACATATTATAAAAACAAACATCATGTAGATAATTAAAAGCCTTTAATAAATTAATACTTTTTATTAATAAATGAATAAGATTGTTACAAAGTATATGCTTTATCATCAAACATGATTGGCTTGTGTGCATACTACTTTCAATCTCCCACTTGCACTAAAGCCAATCGTCATGGTATCTTATACTCTTCTTCTCTAAGTGACGATTATCCTGGCGATTGTTGGATAAGCTTTAGTTAATGGATATGTAATGTTGTTCTTGAGAGTCCACTATCTCTATAGTGATTTCCCATCTTTCAATGATTCTAATAATCAAATGAAAGTGCCACAACACATGTTTAGATCCAAGATGAGACTTAGGAACTATTCCTAGTTCTGTAATGAACTTTTCATCCAAACAATCAACTTGCGACTTCATTTATAGCTATATACTTTGTCTTTATCACTAAATCCCAACTCTTTCTTTGTTTGGAACCTTTCCAATTCACTGCACCACTGTTCAAGATAACGCTTTACCTTAAAGTGGATTTTCGGTCGTCTTGGTCTGTCTGAAAAACTTGAGTCTGTTAAGCCCTCTAGTTTTAATTAAGACCCACCATGAATATGATCACATCCTTAGTGCTGGTTAAGAACTTTAAGATGTTTTTCACTAACTCACAGTGAACTTCTCTAGAATATGACTGATCAACATCAGGTCTCGTATATTTCATTGCATACATGATAGTTACTCATGTGATCTCTCTTTTGGAGTCTGTGGGGACTATTAAGAGAGATACACTCCATAGCTCATCTACATGAGACATCTCTTGGAGTTTGCCATGCTAAACAACTTTAGCATCAAATGAATATACGTTCCTTGGGTTAAGTTGAGCATCCTTTTAAATCTATCTTTATAGATTTATATCCCCAATTAAGATACTCTTCCAAATCATTCATGGAGGAATGTTTAGACAACTTTATCTTTACTGATTGTAGCATTGGTATGTCATTCCTTATCCGTAGTATATCAACATATAATATTAAGAATGTCACGATGCTCCCACTGACCCTTTTGTACACACTAGAATTCTTACCTCATCGTATGTAACTCTGGATCATCATCTTCTATGATGTGTACCTCATCATCATCATCCATGATGAATCCATACCTCCTAGGTATCTTGGTACTATTCGGATTTTACGATTTGATTTGTGGTACAATAGGTCTATCTACAAGTTCCTCTTATTTGACTTATAGTGTTTTGTGGTTCTTGAACTCTTCAAGATCTATTATCCTCCCACTAGCCCCTTTTAATGATAAACACTTTTATCTTAGAAGGAAGCGTGTTTCACAACAAACACCTTTCGCTAAGTAGGATTATAGAACATATACCCTAAACTTACTTTAAGATGTCCCACAAATCGACACTTGTCAAATCTTGTCCCAAGCTTATCTTTTGAAACCTTTTCACATAAGTTGGACAACCCCTCATCTTAACATACTTAAGATTAGGAATCCTCCCTGTCCATAACTTTTATGGAGTCTTTGGGCTTGATTTTGAGGTTACCTTTTCGTAGATATGCAGCCATTTCTAGGACATGATCCTAGAAGGATACTGGAATGTCGGTAAAATCATTATGGACCGCACCATGTCCAATAAGGTACGATTTTTCATTCAGATACATCAATCAATTATTGCGTATCAGGATGTGTCCATTATGAGAAAACCATTTGAGATGATCTAGAAACTTATTGCACAAGTATTTATTCCTTGATCAAATCAAAGAATCTTAATACATTGTCAATTTGTTTCACTTCTGAATTCTTTGAACCTTTCAAATAATTCATAATTGTATTTCAACAAATACACACATTCAACTCTTTGAATGATCATCTCCTTTTCTTATACTAATTTGTTCAATTTGCAAAATATATTTTTCACGTAAGTCAAGTATACAAAATTTATTAAGTAATATTCCGATTCTATACAAAACATTATTATTATAAATAGAACAACAATTGTTCTTAATTATAATACCAAAGATTTCATTGTCCAACAATAAAATGGAAATAATATTTTTAACAAGGCTGGAATACAATAACAACTTATTGACTTAATAGATTTGCCCGTAGGCAGTGCTAAACTATAAGTTTCTATGGCTAATATGGCAACCTTTGCTACATTTCCAGCACATAGGATTACTTATATTTGTTTAGCTTTCTACTTCATTTGGTCCCTTCATAAATCTATATTTATGATAACCAAAGTTGGTATCCAATACCTAAGTAGAACCTTGACTTAAAGAAAATTTATTTTAATCATGAACAAAAGCGTATTGTAACCGAAACTTCACTCACTTACGTGGTTAGCCTCGCAAGATGCTTTCATGATTTCTTTCCAAAGGTGTCCGGGCTTGTTGCGGTGGAAGCAAACTCCTTTGCTATCCATATCGGTTTTGTTCTTATTATCCTTTATTTATGCCTTTCTATTTACCTTCTTTGAATCGTTCTTCTTTTCAGAAGATCCTTTGGCCCCTACCAGTAAGACTTGATCTTTCTTGGTTGGAAAGTGACTCTCAACATTTTTCAATATGTTAAGCAAATCGGTGAGGCGATATCTAGCTTGTTCATATGAAAGATTCACAACAATTGTGAAAGGTTAGGGAGTGAGTGCAAGATCAAATCTTGGCTCAACTCTCCATCCATGACAAAACCAGTTATCCTAATTGATCAATCAAATTGATTATGTTAAGAACTTTTTTTCTGTACTATAGTGCCATTGGCCATTCTAGATCGGAAGAGCTCCTTAGATATCTCGATATCTATCGGTCCTACTTTCCTCACCATCAACTACTTGGCGTGCGGGAATATAGTAGGAGCATCCATAGTTTTCATCGACGTTGAAGCTCGTTACTCATGGATGCGAGCATGATGCATTGAGCCAATTGTGCATCATCTTGCCACTTTCTAAAAGTAGCAATCTCTTCCTCAGAGGCATTATCTGCAACCATTGCAGGGATAGGCGTATTAAGGACATAAGATAGCTTTTGACCATGAGAACTATTCTCAAATTCCTTAACCAATCCGTTTAATTTGATTGCGATTAATTTAGCATCTAATATGCTTCTGCAGTGATAGTAATTTTAGACATTGTAAAATTCTGTAAATGAATTTGTAATTAACAACATTTTAACATACATTCTTTTATTAATTACCAAAATAAATTAGGTCTTGTTTTAAATTGGTATCTCCCACTATTTTCTTCAAACTATATTACCCTCACTTATATAGTTCGGCAAAATCTAATTAAAGATTTGCTAGTGAGAATAAGGATCCCATTTCAAATGTATATAGCCTTGTGGTGACACAACAAACTATATATAAATAAATAGGTAGACAACTTTTGTCAATTACATCAACTATGCAACTCCTTGTATTTTGCCTCTTAGATTATTTTGATCAAGTGGTGGCACATCCGAATCAAAATTATCCAAGTTAAGTCCAACCTAGCACTCCATATATTCAAAAAAGAAAAATATCATCCTTGTGGTGACACAACAAAACAATATTGTTCAATTTTCTTTATAAGCATCAAATGTGATAAATTAACATCTTAAATACTTAATACTTGCCTTGTGGTGACACAACAAACTCATATTAAATATTTAATACTCTATTAATTTTATCATGCTAGAAGGCGACGTTCGATATTCCAAATATCTTTGAACGCTTAGGACTTAATATAAAAAATTGAGGGGTTTGTTATTAATTTGTCTCATCTTGTTTAGCGCGCATGCACATATATATATATAAAATACGCGTCATATTAATGAACATACGAAGCATGTTTGCATAATATATAATATATATAGTATAAGCATGCACATATAGAATACTATATTCTACCCGGATTGATTATGGACTTTTATTCTAGTTTGGTTCACTAGAGCCACCAAGTGAACCAAAAGGTCAAACCTAGGGGTGCAAGAATTAATATTTAAATATAACTATTACATTTAAACCGGGCTCCATTACAAAGCGGGTCTTCATGCGCTCCTTGTTCTTTGATCTCCAATTTTTCAAAATTAATTCTAACTATTCCTACTACAAAACTATTTAAAATAAATAGAAACCTTGATCGTGATCGAGGGGAAGTACATAGGGGGAGATAGAATTTACATTAAGAAAAATTAGAGAAGGCAGTCATGCAGACCCCATTTAATAAAACCCATACATTCATGCATCCAACTAAAATAAAATCCAATCATATTGGTCGATAGTCCATAATCAATCCCATTTATTATCATACACATCACCATATGCATCAATAAATAACATTCATCTCATGAATAATAAACATTTAATATATATATTGATATCATTTAATGGGCAAATTTAGTTAGTATAAAATCTAATTTTGAATCAAAATAAACTCCTTTATTTTAATCCAAATTTAAATCAAAATAAAACTATTTTATTTTAATTTATCCTATTTTGAATAAAATAAACTATTTTATTTTAATCAAAATCTTTAATCAAAATAAACTCCTTTATTTTAATTAATTATGGAATCCAATTCCATAAAAAAAAAAATATTAAAGGAAACACGGATTATATTTCCTATTCACAAATAAACTCTTTTATTTTGAATAATATGAAATCTTATTTCATATTTAAATAAACTCCTTTATTTAAGGAAACACGGATTTTCTTTCCTATTCACAAATAAACTCTTTTATTTTGAATAATATGAAATCCTATTTCATATCTAAATAAACTCCTTTATTTAAGGAAAGATCAATTTCAACTCCAATTAGTTATCATGGAATCCAATTCCAACTCTAATTAGTTATTATGAAATTCTAATTTTAAAATTAAAATAAATCTTTTATTTTAATATTAAAATAAACCTTTTATTTTAAGATTAAAATAAACCTTTTTATTTTAATTATAAAATTATTAAAATTAAAATAAAACTTTATATTTTAATATTAAAATAAACTTTTTATTTTAAAATTAAAATAAACTTTTATTTTAATTATATATAATAATATATATATATATATATAATAACCGATAAATAAGCTTCAAAAATAAAAGTCATTGGACCCTCGATTTAAATGGCAAACATTATATATATATAAGTAATCATTATATAATCATTAGATTATAATTAATCATCCTTGATTTAGTGATAATCATTAGCAATCATTAGATTATCATGTCATGTAATGATTGCTAATTATTAATCTATCCTTGTTTTCCGTATGCGATTTATATGGATGGTCTCGATTTCAAAAGATACGAAAAACCGGATTTGGCATACCAATCATTAATCAATCACGCCTTAATGTCCGTGGTAATGACAAGTCCATCAATTATCACCAATCATCATGATGATTAGCCATGATTTCGCGCCCTTGAATTGGTACGCAGTAGATTCAAATGATTAGCCAATCATCGACCATCATTAACAATCATCATCATGATTTGTTCTTGATCATGATCACAGATTCAGTGCAACAGTTTTTTTTTTTTTTTTTTTTTTTTTTTTAAATTTTATACAATAAAATTATGCCCAATTAAATTGTTCTAAACACATATCAATATATAAATTAAAACAATTAATAATTCGCATAAAGGTTTGGCTTTGATGCCACTGTTAGGTTTGTAATATTCATGAAGCAATCAAATTGCATAAAAAGTGCGGAAGCGTGGAAAAATCAGAGTTTAAAAAAAATTTACAAACCATATACCCGGATCATCCTTTATGCATAATTATTAATTAAACGAAAAGATGAAGAATAAATCATACCCTTGAAGATCGAGCTTCCTCAGGTACAAGTTCACCTCCAAATCCTTTCGCGTTCAATCTTGAATCCACCGGGTTTGGTTCCTTCCTTTGATCAACGTTAGCCACCCAAATGTTTGGCCTCTCAGAGGTGATCCACCAAGGAAGAATAAAATTCAAGAAGATGGGTGTTATGGCTCAAACCCTAGTTTTCCTATCTCTATAGAAAAAAGGGTACTCTCCAACAAATTGAAATTATTACGTCAGAAAAGTCAACAACCCCTACCACCCATAATAAGACTCCTCTTATTTATAGATGTGGGCAACCCACCTTAACAATTAAGGAATTGGATTTTATTTAATTAATTAAATTCTTTTAATTAATTAAGCTCCCTAATCTTATTAGGGATAATTAATTAAACTCTTTAATTAATTTAACCTCCTAATCTTATTAGGAATAAATGAGAGTACTTATATTAAATTAATTCTAAACTCTTTAGAAATTAAAATAATAATAATTGTAATAATATTAATAAGACTCCTCTTATTAATTTATATTTAATATTTCTAAAATATTAAATAATAATATTAAGCTATTTAATTTATTCTATCACCATAGATTAAATTAAATATACTTAACATATTATTACGATTATGCCATTAACTTCTTAAATAATTATTCTTCCTTTTATGGTGTGACCCTTTAGGTTCTTCAAATTAAACCTAGGTTGTGAATAAATCAATTAGAACAATTCTAATCTTATTTAAATAAATAAATTAAACAATTAATTTATTTAAATAAATAATATTTATTCTACAATAGGATAAGCCTCCCCTAGCGATCAACGACTTTCCGGATAATATAGATTTCAACATTAATCATAAAAGAACCTTTGAGTAAATAGTTACTGCGTACAATTCAATCCTTCCACCATCTGATGTCCCAATTAAATATAAGACATGGAATTCTTTGTCAAGTCTTATTTTATTTAATTATATGTATTTCGACTCTTAAATGCACAACTCCAAATAATGCAAATTAGAAACCCTTTCTAATTTCATTACTTTATGGCCGAGGACTCTTTGGGTTGTCATTTATCGAATCACATAGGACATTTCTCTTCTTTTATTAGAAGTGGTAGATTCTTTATTGATCATACATTATCTACATATACAACTTATTATACCCAAGCATACCCTTTGATATACCCTAAGGGTCTTAAGGAATAAGTCAAAGTATAACTCATCATACACAAGATACTATGATGATCTCAAGTCCAAGGATTACTTGTACTACTATCACTACAGAATTCCTATTGATGGCGGCAAATAAAACTCCATTAGGTATTCCTTAGCGAGCCACGTTCGGTGAACTTATTCTCTAATAAGCACCTTCATACTTGCTTTAGTGTCTCCACACACAAATGATCATGAGATCAATCATCCTCATCCAATGAGCAAGCAACGTATGTACCAATCTATCAGGATTCACTAATCCCCAATTTAGTAATCCAACGATTGGGAACTATTTTAGTTTTAAGCTTTTAAGAATTTAGATCTCATTAGAATGATCATCATCATTATTCTAAAAGCATTGCTTAAAACTATGGGTTTATCACATATTATAAAACAGCATCATGTAGATAATTAAAAGCCTTTAATAAATTAATACTTTTTATTAATAAATGAATAAGATTGTTACAAAGTATATGCTTTATCATCAAACATGATTGGCTTGTGTGCATACTACTTTCACCAGCTTCCTGGAATCAAAAAAGGCAAATACTATGTCAATGAATAGCTTTCGAAAATAGCTTTCTGGAATGGTATGGCACGCTTCCATTGGACTCCCGGATTAAAAGTTATGAAGGTTCGAGCGAATAATGTGTTGTCCAAGTACACGTACTTCGAGATGGCGAGACCCACGTTGCTCGGGGTATCCCGGACAAAAAGCAGAGTAAACCAAAGGTCGCCAGTAGGTAATTACTATGGCCCCCTCTATAAATAGAGGGCTTGGGGTGGCCATTTTCAAGAGAAAAAAGGCAAGGAAGCCCTGTCTATTTTTTTATTTACACACTATAATCTGAGTGCTTTCTCTTTTTAACACTTGTGAGCTTGTGCTTTGTCATATTTTACCGGTGGAAACCCAGTGTTCATTTATTTAAAGCCATTTGAAGTCTTCTTGGCAGCCCACTGTAAGACTTCTTACATTTCTTAAAGCCTTTCTCCACTTTTGTGCACACACAGTAATTCACATTAAGAGTCGTGTTGCGTGTGTATGCCTGGACTTCAGTTCGTGGCTTTTTATTTCTTTTATATATATATATATATATATATATATATATATATATTCTGTTAGGCCTGGAGTTTACTTCGTGGTGGTTGATCGTCTATATATATATATATATATATATATATATATATATCACTTTTATATATTTACATTTAGTCTCGCCTGGAGATTACTTCGTGGCGGTTGATCGTCTCTATATATATATTTACAGCTATTATATATTTACATTTCCAATCCCCCATAGAGTTTACTTCGTGGTGGTTGATCGTTCATATATATATTTATAGCTTTTATATATATAACTGCTTACAACTTTCATACAAACTGCAAAATCATGTGAGCCTAGGAATCATGTGATCACAGATTCAGTCTCCTAAATCTAGATTCGATTCCCGTGATGGACATTTTCGGTTGTAACCTGCTTGTAAATTATTCACGGTGTATGAATTTCCTTAGATGGCTCTCATGCCCACAAGGTGTTCGGCACTGCTATGTATCTTATTTTCTCGAAGAAACTTCGCATCTCGAAAATAAAAGAAATAAAGTTGAATACATAATAAAGTGGAAGCATCAAAGGCCTCAATTACTATTGAGCATAAGGGTTGAAAAAACTCTTTTACAAAACATCACTGTTATATCTTGTTAAAACTGAACTTTTATACAAAATTAAAACCCTTTATATATAGGTGCAAACGAGGCATAACAATACTTCCAAATAATTGCACATTGACCCCCCCCCCCCAACACACATTCATATAATAGTTTAATTGAAAAGTGGCGGTCACAGTGCTAACACGGATGTCAGGGGGTTTCTAACACCTTCCCTCCATATAATCAACCCCCCGGACCCTAATAAATATCGGTTTCATAGACCAGTTAAGAAGTTTTACATTTCTAGGTCAATGTGCAAACCTTTTCTCGGTTGAGTTGGTGAAACCATTTAAAAATACCAACTGACGACTCTTACAGTTCAATCATCAACATATACATATCGGACCTTTTCACAACTTGTTTTTCAAACAAATCTCATATAACATGAGAACACCAAAAGGCAAGAATAGAAAAGGGATAGTAAAAATCTCGATGTCGAGTAGGTGGCAACTCTCACCGGGAACATCCGATAAGAGGGCTTAAGCAGCTACTACAAACTTTTAGAAATTTTATATGCTTGTGTGTGGATGTTACATCTACATTTGAATGGATGTGTACTGAATGCATTTACGTACTGAACTTAGTGTTTTGCACTGTATCTGCTTGTGATATTAAAGTTCTTCCCACATATCATCTTTTCCATACGGTGAGACTTGATGTATGTGAATATATGTTGTGTGGTTCCTCCACTAGGAGGCTATCCTTTCGATATTTGATTACTGGACTCGTAGGGAGACTAATTCCAACGAGGCTCCAGAAAGGCACCACCCAGATTCGCTCCAGTTGAAAGACCAGATTATCTTCCCGTTGAGTAAATTGTGATGATCTGGGAACCTTCATGACAAAAAGTCGCGAGAGTAACCTAAGATAGGTCAGCCTCTGATAAACAAAACGTGGTGGGAATTCTCTTCATACTTTCCCATTTTAATTAATTGTAAATTCAATTACTTGTAATTTAATTCCATGTAATCTCAATGTAATGGAAAATATGAAGGAATATGTGTACATGCATTCCCTTTTATATCAAAACCTGACATGCTATCTTACAAATAGCTAACATCCATTTTGCAGGATAATACTCCAAACGGACACATCACATAGCATGTAACATATCCATATTAGTAAGACTAAACTACATAGTTCCTTTGTAGGAAATAATTGGTCCTGCATTACCTGTTCAAAGTCCGAAAAAGGCAATAAGCCTCTGACTAAACATGGCTACATCTGGCCAGTCTAATCCTACTCATGTCTCTCATGGGGAGTTCGAAGGATTAAGCTATCAAGTTATATAGTTGGTTGTTCTGCTCAAAGAGCTACACCAGTCCACTTAGGGTCCACAAATACCCATCCACACATAATCCTCTGCACATGGAGGAACCCAAGGTCTAGACAAGAAAATTCCAACACCTGAGTCTCAGTCCAATAAAGGAACCAACAAAACCCCTAAAATCACAAAGCTCAGGGATGATTGAGAAACTAGGGATATAAGAAAGAAAGTCCAACAAACAGAGGAAACCATTCGGTCAATCAAGGGACTTGAAACTATGGATGTGTCACCTATTCAGATCTCTCGCATATTCCTAGGGGCTCGATATCCCGACAAATTCAAAGTCCCGAGTTTGAAAAGTATAACGTGGTGGCGATCCTAGGAAGAATTGTCCCACGCCTTTCTAAATCAGTACAATTTTCAGTCAGAAATGGCACCGGATCGATACCAAGTGACTAAAGTAAAAAAGCGAAGTACTGAATCTTTTCGAGAATATGCCCAAAGGTGGAGACATATAGCAGGGAAAGTCATTCCATCAATGACAGAAACTGAGATGGTTATGACGTTTATTGATATCCAAGAGGCTCCTTACTATGAGAGGATCCTAGCAGGTATAGGAAAGCCATTCTCAGAAATGATCAAACACGGCGAAATGGCAGAGATGGGCCTAAAGACAGACAAGATTAAAGACTTTACTGCCTTGGAAGAAGTTGTCGATAATATACAGACTGGGAAGTATGCACTAGTACAAAACCATAAAAAGACAACACTTAAAAGATGACGTTTTTATAAAAAATATTATAGTATTTTTTTCACAACATTTTTTAACAAAACATTGTAGATACATATAAAAAAACGTTATCTACTTATAAGGGTAATTTTTGATTTTAAATAGATAACATTTTATAAATAAAACGTTATCTATGTAAAATACACGTAGCAAAAAACTACGTTTAAATGAAAACTTAAAATTAAAACACGGAGCCAAAACCCTTTTCATTTCACACGTCTTCATGGCTGATCCGAATATCAATACTGCTCTCACATTGATTCATGGATTCAATACGCCATAAATCACAAAGCAACTGAGCTCAATATCGACTTATTTATCGACCGTAGGTACCACAAAACTGAGGACGCCCGATTTTCCTAAGATTTCCAGTTTCATTTCCTGAAAGATAGTTATTTTTTCAAACTTTTATTTTTCTTGCTCCACTTTTATTCGCCCGACCTTCGCCGTAGACCACCCAAGATCGCCTTAAGTCCCGAATAATGCCGTTTGTAAGTCTCAATTGGGAGCAGTGTAAGGCTAAAGGGAATCTTTAGATCTACGGGTATGTGTTCACGGCAAGTAAGGCTAGAGTCTAAGTGGACCTTCAAGAAAATGAATTTTTGTTTAAACAGTTAACAAATTAGTCTTCTGTTTAGATCAATTTCACTGATAGATTGGGACCAATCGAGTGATCCTTTGTTTCAGATTTCATCTGATTTATTTTTAAACAAAAATTTTTTACAAAATCTTAGAAATTTTGAAGATTTTGACCAATTTTTGGTAGAAATTTTTTTTCCTCCTTCTTTATAAACCAAATTTTTTGGGGTGAAAGGGTTATTTCCTGGATAAAAATTTTAAGGTGGAAATGTATGGGGATGGTGACTCATCTGAGAAGATGATCAACAACACCTTCCGGCATCCACAGAAGACGGACCAGTCAACGAAGAAGACGCCTTTAAGAAGACGCCAAAGGCATCTTCAAGTCACAGACAGGTGATGGCCCATCCATCATCTCAGCTTTTGCTTTCCGTAAAGCAAAAGTCTTTTACTTTAGTAAATGTAAAAGTAAAAGTAAAAGAATAAAACTTTTTCTTTTACTTAAGTTAAATATTTTTAACTTTAGTTAAATGTTTCTTACATTTACCCATGTAAAAGTAAATGTAAAATGTTTCTTACGTTTTACTTTTACTTTAGTAAATTACTTTTACTTCAGTTAATGTAATAGTGATTCCTGCGTGAATCAAATAGTAATTTACTTTTAGTTTTTTATTTAAACAACTCGAAGTGTTTAGAGTTATTTTGGCTTAATTGATGTAGCCTCGCAGCTCTCTCTCTGAAAGCTCTTCCGAGGTCCTCTCCCTTATCTCTTAGTTAGCCAGGAGACGAAGCTTTCAAATTTCGATCTTCTTAGTTAGAAGATGAAGACGAAGTCTTCAATACTTCCTTCTTCCCTTAAACATTTAGTGCAGGAATTAATGTAATCCCTTCCTCAAATGTTTATAAATAAAAGAAAGAGATTGCTTTTACCGATTCACCTATCATCTTCTTAATCTTTTTTTCTTACATTAATGTTTTCTTTTAAAAACTTAATCGCCATTATTATATTAATGAAATTATCCTTTAAATATTAAAAGTTATACTTTATAACTTACAATATTTTTAAACACTTTATTTTTATTTAAAATGATTTTTATAATTTTAGAATCATTTTTAAACTAATTTATTTAATATAAATATTAAATAAATCTAATATCATTAATATTAAAATATTAATATTTTTCATGATAAAATATCAAAAGTTATATTTTATAACTTCAAAATATTTTTATAACCTTTAAATCATTTTCACGTGATTTTTAAATCATTAATTCTATTTTTCATAATTTATTTAATATATTTATTAAATAACTTAATTATCATTAATATTAATTTATTAATGAAATTTATCACAAAATATTAAAAGTCCTTAAAAATAACTTAAAATATTTTCTTTTACCATAATATAATTTTAAATGATTTTTCAAGTATTAAAATCATTTTTAAACTATTTATTTAATATAATAATTAAATAAATTAAATACCTTTAATATTCCAAAAATATTAAATATTTATGAAATATATTAAAATTATTAAAACTAATTTTCGGGCTTTAAAATAATTTTAGTAATTTATTTTGTATTTTTAATAATTAAAAACTCTTTTTTCTATTTATTTAATAAAATAATTAATTTTAGAAATATAGTGTCACTAAAGACTGCCTATAGTGAAAGAACCGTCGCTATAGGTGTTCTTCGTCAAACCTAGAACATCATTGTTAGTGAACGAGGGTACTACTTTGATTAGTGATAACTTTTAATCTATGAGGTTTTTGGGCAAGATAAAACATTGATCTTGTAGTGGTTATGTAATAATACAATTAACACCAACAAACTAGGCCATACAGCAACACAAGAAAAAGATCTGAGCATCCAAAGTCTCTGTCAAAGTGTTCTGGTTTTCTAGGTAACCCGAAACCCGTGCGATCTCATCATGCCATTTTCTAGCTCAATTAATCTTATGTCCCGGTCATTAGTTAAGTATTCTTATGCTCCAAACGTGTAGATCTCATGTCATAGAATATATATATATATATATATATATAACAACATATCAGTCCAACTATAACACAATCACAAGTTACGACTCAAATTCAAACCCTTTTCGCTCGAAACATAGTTCGTTCCGGTTTATGGGTTTTCAGGAAAAATGCTAAATCGGTCTTGAATGGCCTACTTTGACCACTTACTCCGTTCAATCTGTTGATTATCTAAAAGATCTAAAGCCTTAAATATAAAGTACATATGTCAGGCTACAAACTGATTACAAAAACAACATCAAATCTCTTAATCAGCTGACAGATCAAGGCTTGCAAAGTATTGTCAGACGTCAGTTTATGATTTCTGGGTTACCCAGAAATCGACTGGTCATGCCCGGTCAACGGGTTTTGACCAAGAATAACTCGAAATCTGAACATGGAATGGCTATGATTCTACTTCCAGATCAAAGATCTCATACCAGACTACCGATCCAAAACATAAAATAACAAAAATCATGAACAGGTAGAGATCTAAGGCCACTGACATTCGTTGTCAGAACACAAAATAATTTTTTTCCAAATTTTGAAAAACTTCAAATCCGAGCCTATAGATGTTATGGATGTAACATCTATCAACCCAGATCACTTAATAACACTATATTAAACATTTTTAACACAAAAAAACTAACATATAACACATCTAGCATGATTAGATTCTAGGTTAGGGTTTTATACCTCACTTTAAACAATTTTGATTATGAGCTTTTGAGTTGTTAATGAAGGTGGTGGGGCTTGATTTATGACTGATCTAGCAAGGTAATTTCAGAGGCTTAGAGTTGAGAGGTTATTGGTTGAATTTTGAAACCAAATAAGCTTAAAATGAATCTTTTTTTCTCTCCAATTCTATATATATGATGTGGTAATGGACTTGGTACGTCGATATATGGTTGATATGGGTAGATTTTAAGTCACATGGGATATCTTGGTGGTTTACCAACTCAATATTTTGCCAAGATTTGCAAGCAACATAATAAAGAATTGCAAAAAGGTCTTTTTGGACATTTAGCTCATGATTTTAATGGCAAACTTGACATTCTAATCTTACCCTTAGGGTTTAACCCTAAGGTTTTAGAATTTTAGTTTCTAAGATTTTCATTTAGGGTTTAAAAACAAAATTTAGTTTCTAAAAATGTAAATTAGGATTTCATAATTACAATTAGTTTTCTAATTACATTATACTTGAACATTGGGTTTAAGATCCAATAATTAGCATTAGGGCTTACAATTAACAATTAGGGTTACCAATTTGTAATTACGATTTTAAATAATTAGGGTTCTAACTAATTAGGGTTAATATCTATAATACCAGTCATTAACCACATTATCGTGATTACATAACAACTTAACAAATTCTTAAAGTCGTAAATGACTTTCGCATTAGGGTTTCAAATCAATTAGGGTTTTCAATTAGCAAATAAGAATTTCTAATTTCAAGATTAGGGTTTATCAAACTAATGCTAGGGTTTTCTACTGTTCCATCAAAATTATTTCACAAATTAATATTATACACATACAGTACATATTTATAGCACTGAAATATACTAAATATAATATTATTATTCTTATCCCTTGATAAAAATCCAAAATTAGGGTTTGGATTCCATATTTGATTTATCGGCATATATACCTTTTATTAATTAAGTTAAAATAATTAACTTAATTAATAGAAATTAAATTCATATAATAAAATAAAATAATTATTATAATAATTCTAATAATCATTTCATATATTATTTAAATAATATAAAATCATATTTTTATGGAAAATAATTAATAAAAACATTTCTACTATAATATTAATTATTATAAGAATATAATTTATAATGATCAATAATTCTAAAATAAAATTATTTGTAATCATTCATGTAATAAATATATTTTATATTCATCACATAAATACATACACATTACTTGCACGCATTTTCACCTTTAAAATAAATAAATAAAAATTTATCTGAAATTTTTTGATTTAATTATATAGAAAATATCGGTTTATTACAGAGTTAAATTTAGTTTTTTGCCAAACAAGGTTTAAAATATTAAGTCTTTAATTTTAAAGAGTTTTTACCAAACAAAGCCTTATGGCTTTTGGATTTTAAATTTTGAATTTTATTATAATAAATCAAATAATATAAAATATATTTATAATCGATAACTTATTATTGTTTTTATTACAAGTCGGTTATAGACGTTTGATTTTGTGCGTTAGGCTTAGTGTGTTTTACGTAAAAGAAAATTGGCCTAAGAAGAAAAAAGAAGAAAAACTTCAGAGAATTGAGAGAGAGTTGAGAGAGAATTCTTGAGGTGTTCAAGAAATTCTTGGTGTTTAGCAAAGATTGTTCAAGCTAATTGAAGGTATTACTCATAACTTTAATATTATATATATATATATATATATATACATATATATGTTTCACAGCAAAATTTTTATATTCTGTGAATTCCATCTTTTTGAATTGTTGCTAGAGAACTAAATTATCGTGATTGTATGTGTTTGTGATGCTAGAACTAGTGTTTAGATAAGAATTTGTTATGCTAATTACGGTTAAAAAGGAAGAAAAGTATTTACAATATATATTTTTTTCATATGGCTTATGAAAGTACCAAATTCGGTGGTTACTTTGTATGTTAATCTGTAAATTGATTCTTGATTATGCTAATTCGGTAAGAAACGAAGAGAACATAGTTTGAATGAAGTAATTTGGTGTAGAATTGTGATCATAGTGTGAATTTCTATGAAGGATGTCAAGAATGGTTTATTTATATGAAAACATGAAATTTAAGGAATTATATTAGTTAAAGTTGTTGTTAAATTGTTCTAAGTGGTTGAATATGTGAGGAATCATGTTTGTGTTAGTTCTATACAAATTGTCTGTGTTAATATTACTATTTTGTGGGTGATATTCGTGTTAGTTGGGCTAAAAACGGAACACTGTTATGATGCGTTCGCTTTTATCTCATGCACGGTCTTGTTGTCAAACGTTGATGTCGAAAGCGAAGCTTAGCAGTATTGCCACGGTCTTAAAGCTTAAGTATATGGGGGCGATTATGCGCCCATACCGATCTCGAGGCGATGGTTTTACGCATCGCATTGCGGACCTTGGATACCATTATAACTTAGTTTAATTATGTGTTAATGTAATAAACATGTAATGAGGAGGTTAAAACAGAACCGTGTCATGTCATTGATAATTTTAAAGTTGTAAAAGAATTTATAAGTTATCAACGCGATATGTTAGAACTTAGTGTACACAATGAATGGTAGATAAGTATTATGAAGTTACCACTTATGAATTCTTAAATGTATATGGTAACGTAAGACTTGTGCTGAAATAACAAGTTTAGCTAGAAGTGAGTGTTATGTTGGAAAGTGGATGTTAGTATATCTAATAGATATTGTGATTCCAATAAAATGTGTAGGTGAACATGAGTTGTAATTTATAGCTTACGCCCGAGGCAAGTTTCTAAACCTTATCTCTTTACATTGAGCAAGTTTCTTACTCTAAACTTTGATTAAGCTAATTCTTTTATTCTTAATCTTTATTCGAGCAAGCTCTAATTCTAACGTTATCCAAGCAAGTTTTGTATTCTAATCATGATTGAGTTGTTCTAACTTATTTTTAGTTAAGCAAGTTTTCTTAAGTTCTATTCTTTTATGATAAGTGCAAATTCTTGAACCCAAAGCTCTAACTGAATTATTCAATTTCATTTCCTTAACGCAATTCAAAATATTATTGTTATATTGAGCAAGTTTCATTTTAAGCTTGTTATTCCCTAGTACATGTTCATAAGTTAATTCTTTTATCTCAAGAACATAGCCTTGACTTAATATTGTTCAAGCAAGGTTTATTGTTTCATTCAATACTTATATTTTTAGTTATTTCTAAACATGAGTTTAATAAGAGTTTGTTCATCTATGATTATTCATTGTTCCATACTATGTTGTTAGTGATCAACTGTAGTGTTATCAAACTTTGTTGATTCAACTAATCCTTTAGTTGATGATCGTTAAACTCTAAATTACCCTTGAAGCTTATCCAAACCAAACTTTCTTTGGTGTGGACTTGTACTCTAAAATTGAGAATAACAACCCTATTATAGGGATACATAATGCGTTTAGATGTTTGTGCACAATACATCGCATATGCGAAGGTGATCACCCTAAGTAACGTGAAGTCCCTACAATATAACTATTAAAGTTAGAGTTGAAAGATTACTTGTAACCGTGAACATAGTTCGTGGTCTTATGACCCTCAGATATATTAAATATTTTTGATTTCAGTTTTTGGGTTATCATTGATAGAGTACTATTCAGTTTTGATGAGCCTATTCATCGGCAGTTATTATTCTCTTGTTGATTCATTGCTATATCTAGTGAGCATTTGTTTTGCTCACTCTTGCATAAAAAATAATTATTGCAGCTAAAGTTGAGAAGGTCGATAAACCTACAACTAGCAAAGGAAAGGGTAAAATGTGCAAGTGATGAAGACTTGTAATTTCATTTATTGTCATGAATGATAGAATTTTTATTTAATGATGTGATGTAATTATTTTATTTCTGGACTTGATTGATGTTTAAGGTTAGACAACCTGGGAAGACTTTTTGCTTAATGATGTAACCTCTTTAAACGGAGGATTTCTGATTTAATTTTATTATATTTGGGTAGATAGATATGAAAGAATGTAAAGTGAACACCAAGTCTTATGGGAATGAAGTACGTAGATTTGGGGGTGTCACAGAAAATTTTATGGTCCACTATGATATGTTGGAAAAAAGACTTGTTCTACCTCAACATCATTGACATATGATTCCTAGTTTACCATGTAAATTATTAGTTTAAATCATTGGTTAGGATGTGAGTCAGTTATAGACATAATCTTAACATTTTTATTACTGGAGTTAGGAAACTCTTGAATTCTAATTCTCTAGATACTTCAAGATTCTTCTTTGAATCCCCGCTTATATATTTTAATCTTTATCTTTCTCTTTCTCATGTTATAGCCTAAGGTACTCCAATCTAAAATTTATAACCTACAACTTTGATACCAACTGTGGCGCCCAAAATCTGGGTCCCTTTGAACCTCGGATCCTGGTGCGCTTACGATACTACTATCGCCTAACTATTTATATCTTTTATTCATAACTTAATGAATATAACTTTGCTTATTACAATTTAGAATATAAATTATTTCCATCTCTAGGATCTCGTATAATGACCCCAAACTTTTATAAGTTTCAAATCTTGGTTATTTATCCTTCATGTCTTACATTATATTCGATGTTATAAAAATATGCGTAATAATTTAAACTTTTTCAATCTCCTAAAATAAATCTTTTATTGATGTCTTAACTTGAATTTGTGACACCCCAAATCTGGGTACTTCTTTCCCACAAGATTTGTTGTAAGACCCTCAACTTTTTATAAATAAAATTATTTTTTATCTATTTATTATCTTGAAATAATAAGGTGATAATTTGATATAATACTTTGGTTATGGGTGAAATGTACAAATTTTGTAAAATAAGCAAGTGGTTATAAAATATTCATTGTTGTCGGGGAATATTCGTTTGCTCGTGAAATATTCTAATTGTCGGGGAATATTCGTACGACGGTGCAGCCATTTATGGCCCCCATAACGGAATAACTGTCGGATGAAGAAAATGATAAGTTTGAGTTTTTATAAATAACGACGTAATCGTTCTATCAATTAACAATTGTTGAAATACTTGGTGGTTAAAATACGATGTCTGGCGTTGTTGCATAGTAGCACACGGTATTACGGTATTTTGAATTATTAATTCTTACGTAAGAAGGCACTACTCAATAATTGTTACAATAATTCTTTGTTCAATATTTTATTTTATTGATTCAATAATTCTTTGCGTTGATATTTTATATTATTGTTCTTTTAATAATTATCATTTTACGGTATTTCCCATTATCAGATCAATGATTCATATTATTTGAATAATATTATTAGATAGCATTATTGGCAATGTCTAGAAAGTTCTGTCAAGGAGAGATTTGGTCACCTAATTGCGCGCCAGTAAGGAGAAATCCTTATCGGAAAGCCCCCTCTTTCCTAGGAACGGCATGGTTGTCATTATTGTGATTCTATAATATTATTTGTAAATAATTCTTTATTTATTTTTATGATAAGGAAATATTTATTTTTATGTGGATATAATTGAAGGAATTAATGTTGAGGTGTTTTATCAGTATTTTTGTTGGAATGGAGGTATTAAAAATCAAATCAGTGTTCTTAAAGCTCTATTGCGTGAGTTATAATTTTAATCCGACAGATTGATCATTGTGATTTTTGGATATGTTATACTTATATAAGTTGAGTATATGTCCACAAATTTTGTACCGTTAAAAATTAATGGATGATTTGTTATGAATTCTATATTGAAAATCGTCCGTTTGTGGATTTCGGATATTTTCTGTTTGGAATTTAAAAAAACTTAAAGCTACAAAGTTTTAGAGAATTCAATTTTGTATGGAATGAACATAAAATTTGTATTTTTCTGATAAAAGGGCTATTTATTATGAATTATTGAAGTTTCAAAAATTAAATGTTTTTTTATTAAAATTAGGTGGGACCCACTTTTGTTTGAAAACAAGTGGGCTGCAGTTTTTTTTCAGAATTGGCATGCTCGTGGCTGGTCTTGGTAGGTGGCATAGAAGGAGGAAAATATATATTATTTTATTAATTTAGTCTCCTTTGGCATTCTAGCATTTTCCTATAAATAGGCGCTTAAGTTAGAATTGAAAATCACACCAGAAACATAAGTTTTCTCTTTCTATATTGTCGAGCATATTTTTGTGAGTATTTAAATACTTTGAGATTTGCTATTCAGTGCAAGTTTCATTCGGCTTTATATCCGATATTTCGATCAGAAATACTATTATTTTGAGGTAAGGGATGTTATTTTCTTCTTAAATGATATTATTTACTTCAATATCATTATCTTAGAAATATTGATATGAGTTTGATTGTGGAATTTCTACATTTATGTGTGTGAGGTTAGTATCACGTATCGATACTATTCACAAATACGACACTATGAATATCCTCAGTCCTTAATGATGATACTTGATGAATATCTTTGGCCTGTGGTGCAAAGATGAATGATTATCGATGAATATCTTTGGCCCGTAGTAAAGATGAACATGTGTTGAGATGAACATGACTAATTTGGTGATATAAAATGAATATCTTTGGCCCGTAGTGCAAAGATGAATATTTGATTCAAGATGTATATTGATTGATGTTACAGGGATAAAATATTGATGATGGACTTTTAAATTCATAGATGATAGTAGATTTCATTCTCTACTTAACTCTTCTAATGAATTATTTTTTCCGTTGCAATTGTTGATCTAAAACTTGTTGTCTATTATATTCTATCAAATTTTTCCCTGCTAAAGACTAAGGATAATTTGTTGTATATTATCTTAGTCATAATATTCTTTACTGGACTAGTTGAGCTCACCCTTTTCCTTTTTGTTCCATTTTTCTTCTCAGGAAGCAAGAATATAGCGGGAAGTAGTCGGGGTGTGGAGTGATGTTCCAAGGCAGTTGTTATAGTAGTCCTCACTATTTTATAAAATAGTGCATCAATAATTATAATGAGGACTTTATTTGAGTGTGGTTACTGTCTAGAAGACAATATTTGTATTTAAACTCACAGTTTATGTGTTGTCGTATTTTGCACGACAATTGTATTAATAAAGTTATAGTAGTTTTCCATACCATGTATTTGGCGACTTTCGAGAATGGGTGATGTATACCTATTTTTGGGCAGCATCGATTGGTATTAGAGCTTAGGAATATGGTCTCTGGCGGAGAGAGGGAAATAGAACTAGGAGGGAGAGAGCAGTATATCCTTCGCTAGTGTGTCCTACCTAAGCTTATTTATTGGTCGATCATAGTATAGGGATATTATGTGATATGTTAATTTGTTTAATTAACCCTTGTTTTATGGCAGTTTTTAAGAATGGCAACAGAGAACGTTAACAATGGAGTGAATGAGACCGTGGAGACACCTCTAATCACCAACCAGGATAATGTGATGTCAGGCGAAGAAGGAATTAGAGATATTCTTGTGGTGAGGGAAGAATTAATAGTTGCATTTTAACTAGTCATGGAGGTAGAAAAGTGAGAGTGAGGAAGAATAGGAACCCGAGGAGAATTTATTAGAAGAATTTTATGATCGAAATGTAGAATTGTAAAATTGTATTCATGAGTTAGAAGAGCAGGCTGAAGAATGGCAGGTGGTCGTGGAACAAAAGGATGGAACAATTCAAGCTTGTGTTACCCGATATGTGATGGTTGAACAGAAGTACTCTTTGGCAGAGTATAAGATGATAAAGCTGGAATCTGAGCTGAAAGAAGAAACAACTGAACGAGTGAGAATAAGTGATGCATGGGTAAAAGCCGCACGACGTGTTGATATTGTGGAAAGAGATGTCCGATCTAAGAAGGCTAAAATAGATGATATGTATTTCTCTTTTTGGACATCAATTGAGAGAAACCAACATCGAGTTTTGAATTACCCGGTACATTGCGGTCAACCACAATTCGATATGGATCGAAGATTAATGATTCAGATCATGAAATAGGAGTACGATGAAGCAGTTAAGGGTGGAATATGCCCTATAGAAAAGTCAATTTCAACGGTAGTGATGACACCAAATGCTTCCCCAGACAAGTCAAAGCCGGGTAGTTCAAGGGAGAGCGATTGTCATGACTTCCCAACAAGTGAGGAACCCAAATGAAGTTATCACGGGTTAGTTAATCATAAATTTTTGCGAAGTCTATACCTTGTTAGATACCGGTTCTACCCATTCTTTTATTTCTCTTGCTTGTACTCAACGTTTGAACTTGACTTCAGAGAAATTAGACTTTGACTTATCTATTGAAACTCCGTTAGGAGAAACTTTTGTTACATCTACAGTTTATAAATCTTGCTTGATTCAAGTTGGCACCATCACATTACATGTTGATCTTATCTCTTTAAAGATACTTGCATTTGATGTGATTTTAGGAATTGATTGGTTAACCACCCATCATGCTAAAATTGATTTTTTTTCGTAAGGTTGTTAGTTTTTATATTCCTAACCAACCTATTATGCGAATTCAAGCAACCAAACCACTAAAGTCAAACACTTTCATATTAAGCCATAAAGTCATTCGTTCATTGAAAAACGGATGTCAAGCTTTCTTAGCCCATGTCATGGACTTGAACAAAAATACGTCAGATTTGAATAATATTTCTGTTGTTAGTAAATCTCCTGACGTATTTCCTGAAGAACTTCTTGGACTACCCCCAGAGTGTTATATTGAATTTTGTATCAACTTTGAACCCGGTACAAAACCCATTTTCAAAAATCCATATCAAATGGCTCCTATTAAACTTCAGGAGTTAAAAACACAACTATAGAAGTTGGTACCCGAGCCTCAATCTGGTGACTTCCTTTATAGAATGCACCAAAGGCAGACTCTCCGTAGAGGACTCTATATTCTTGTGGTGGTAAAATGATAGGTGTCTTTATGACGTGCTATCCAAGATTGGGATATGAGTCACAGTTGGGAGCAACCAAAGTCGGTGATCGAAGTGCGTAGCTTTCTAGGCTTAGCTGGTTATTATCTGAGATTCGTGGAAGGATTTTCTTGAATCGCTACTCCGTTAACTCAGCTGACTCGAAAAGATGCAAAATTTGTATGGAGCGAGGAATGCGATTTTCCAAGAGCTCAAGAGGAGACTTATTTCGGCACCTGTTCTGACAATACCATCTGGTTTGGATGGATTTGTTATCTACGGCGATACTTCAGGAAAAGGGTTAGGATGTGTTCTCATGAAACATGGAAAAGTCATAGCCTATGCCTCGCGACAACTCAAAGAATATGAGAGGAATTATCCTACTCATGATCTAGAGTTGGCAGCAGTCGTTTTTACGTTGAAAATCTGGAGACACTACATGTATGGGGAGAAAGTGGAGATTTATATGGATCATAAAAGCCTCAAATATTTCTTCACCTAAAAGGAACTCAACATGCGGCAACGACGTTGGCTCGAGCTGTTGAAAGATTATGACTATAGCATTCAATATCATCCTGGACAAGCAAACGTTGTAGCTGACGCATTGAGTAGAAGATCGTATGTGGGTACGAGTGCGATATTGTTAACATAAAGACCCATTTTGTACGACTTACAATGGATGGAGATAGAGTTAAAGACTCCAGGGACCCACGTGATGATGGCAAATATACGAGTAGAACCGACTTTAATCGATAAAGTTAAAGCTGCTCAAGCTACAGACCTGGAGCTGATGCGTATGAAGAAGAAAGTGCAAAAAGGTGTTTTTCCAGAAGCAAGAATCGATGAAGAAGGAATACTTCGAGTCAACTCCAGACTTTGCGTTCCTAACGATTCTGACTTGAAGCATAAAATCATGATGGAGGCACACAACACACCATTTTCAATCCATCTTGGGAGTACCAAAATGTTTCATGATCTTCGACATACATTTTGGTGGAGCAATATGTAGAAAGAGATCGCGGAGTTTATCTCGAGGTGTTTAACTTATCAACGTGTAAAGAAGGAGCATCAAGTGCCAAAGGGTCATTGAAACCACTTGAGATTCTGAAATGGAAGTGGGAACACATTATTATGGATTTCGTTACAAGTCTTCCCAAAAGTTTCTCAAGGCATAGATATGATTTGGGTTATTGTTGATAGATTAACCAAGTCTGCTCATTTTTTGCCTATACGTGAGACGTATTCCCTTGAACGTCTTGCTCATATGTACGTATATGAGATTGTGAGATTGCATGGCATGCCAGTATCCATAGTTTCGGATCGTGACCCAAGATTCACTTCACGATTTTGGGTTAGCTTGCAGAAAGCTATGGGCGCGGATTTCATTGATTGAGTTCAAAGATATCATCCTCAAACGGACGGGCAATCAAAAAGGACTATTCAAACTCTTGAAGATCTATTAAGACTCTGTGTCCTAGATTTTAAAGGGAGTTGGGATAAGTACTTACCATTGGTGGAATTCTCCTACAACAACAGTTATCAAGCAAGTATAGGCATGGCTCCATTCGAAGCGTGTATGGACGAAAGTGTCGTTCTCCAGTATGCTGAGATGAGGTGGGTGAAGCAACTTTGTTGGGACCAGAATTGGTACACATGACTACAAAAAAGATCCAAATGATTCGACAACGTATTCAAACCTCACAAGATCGACAAAAGAGTTATGCGGATCTTCATCGAAAGGACGTGGAATTTAATATTAGAAATCATGTACTGTTACGTATTGCTCCATGGAAGGGAGTTACAAGATTTGGGAAGAGAGGAAAGCTCAATAAAAGATTTGTTGGACCATTTGAGATTCTTGACCGAATAGGAAATGTGGCCTATAGACTCGTATTACCTCCAAGCATGTCTCGTGTTTATAATGTTTTTCACATATCTATGCTTCGTAAATATGTGAAAGATCCAAACCACATTACTGCGTTAGAACCAGACGAGATAGCCGAAGATTTTATGTACAAGGAGGTACCTGTCAAGATATTGGATATGAAAGAGCATGTCCTACGAACAAAGGTTATACCACAAGTAAAGGTTTTATGGAAGAACCATGCTATTGAAGAAATGACCTGGGAGTTGGAATCGAAATTGAAAGCGAGGTACCCTAACCTTTTCGAAACACCATGTATGTACGTCAATTTCGAGGACGAAATGTCATAAGGAGGGGAGGTTGTAAGACCCCAACTTTTTATAAATAAAATTAAATTTTCTCTATTTATTATCTTGAAATAATAAGGTGATATTTGATATAATACTTTGGTTATGGGTGACATGTGCAAATTTTGCAAAATAAGCAAGTGGTTATAAAATATTTATTGTTGTCGGGGAATATTCGTTTGGTCACGGAATATTCTTGTTGTCGGGGAATATTCGTACGACGGCGCAGCCATTTGTTGGCCCGATAACGGAATAACTGTTAGATGAAGAAAACGACAAGTTTTAGTTTTTATAAATAACAGCATAATCGTTACCGTTAACACTGTTGGTGTGACGCCCCCAAAATAGGTATACATCACCCATCTTGAGTCGTCAAATACATGGTACAAAAATACAAATACAACTTAATAATACAACTATCTTATAAAATACGACAAAACATAAACTGAGAGTTTTAATAAGAATATTGTCATCTAGACAATATCCACACTCAATGGAGTCTTCATTACATTTATTGTCACACTATTTAACGGAATAGTTAGGACTACTAATGATATCATCTGGACCGTCACTCCGTTCCCCGACTCGTCCCAACTATATTCTCATTTCCTGAAGAGAACAGTGAAAGAAAAGGGTGAGCTCAACTAGCCAAGTAAGAAATATCGTGACTAAGATAATGCAGAATAAATTATCATTAGTCTTCAACAATGTTAAACTGATAAAATATAATAGACATCAAGTTTAACTACAGTGGAACAAGCAATCCATTAGAAGAGTCAAGTAGAGAATAAAATCTACTATCTTCAATCATTTAAAAAGTTTTCATCAATTTTTATCGCTGAGACTCAGCTTAACAAATAAGCCACATCATTGAGTCATCCATGCACTACGGGCCAAGGATATTCATTAAATCATCCATGGTCATGACTATACCGAATAATCCCTGGTCATAATCATACCAAAAACTGTCCATCAATGCACTACAGGCTATTAAGGACTTTTACCACCTCATTTATAACATTATAGGTCATGATTATACCGAATGATCCCTGGTCATAATCATACAAAGTCCATCTATGCACATAAGCCAAAGATGAATTTTATCACAATATAAGCATGAGGATGATGACAATGACATAATAATTCAATAAAACAAGTTGAAGAATAAATTTTAAAGATTTATAAGTTAATTTATCCCGAACTCAATAATGTCCAAATTGTCAACATGATACTTCTTTGTGGAGTAAAATTCAAGAATGCTCGTAAGAATATTTCCATTAAAAGATCTTTGGATAAAGCGTAAATATCAAGGATATTCCACTAATTTCATGGAGTATAGAAGACAAAGCTCTAACCAACTGTGTATAAGAGAATATATGAAACTGCAAATGGATTTTCGTCCACCACGCGGTAATCCACTTAGACAGATCATTTCCACAATTTAATAAGGAATGAATACAAAGGTTCATTCACCATGCATGCGATAATCCACATAGACAGGTTATTCCAACAGAATGATAAAGAATGTAATAACAGAAGAAATCACCATGCATGCAATAGATCGTATAGACAGGTTATTCCAACAGAATAATAAAGAATGGAACCAAGTCATTCAGAACGCGACCGATGTGAGTTATTAGATAGAATATTAAATAATGGAACCGTGTCCGTAAGCGCACGAACACAAGAAGATATTCGACGAATAATAAATGATGGAACCTGGGACCTACAGAACGTATAGACAAGATATTCGGCGGAATAATAAAGAAGCGGAATAATAGAAGAATTTTACCATGTATGCGGTACTTAGATAAATGGAGTTATTCAAGCAGAATAATAAGGGATGGAATAACAATAGATCTTTTCATGAATACGAAAGAAATAATACCCCTTACCTCAGAAGAAACTGGATACTAGAATAATGACGTAGCAGGCTTCTCTTCTTCTTTCTCTCTATAGATTTTCTCTCTATAACTTCTCTCTATAATTTCTCTCTATAATAATTTCTCTATAGCTTTAGTGAATTGGTGAGAAATGAAGGAAAAATTAGCTTTTATTTATAGAAAAATATAGTTTCGATAATTGCACGTTTTGGGGCTCAAAAAATTATAGTACAATACCTCCAACTTTTCTTCATTTTTAATTTAGTCCTGCAAGTATTATTGAAACTTGCACCACCTCCCCTAATAGTAAATAATGTGAATCAATAGTTCAATCATGTGAATCAATAGTTATAATCATGTTAAAATATAATTACGATATAGTACCTCCATCTTTAATTTAATCATTCAAGTATTATCAATCTTGCACCAACTCCCCTAATAGTATAAGAATGTGATTTAATAGTACACACATGTGAACAAATAGTTATATAAGCATGTGAATTAGTAGCAATTAATTGCTCATTTATCCGATAAATTCCCCGATTTATCAATATAACCCCGAGACATCAATTATCATCGAAATAGATGTCAATTACCACTAACACTAATAATCCAAACACAATGGAACTATCAAATTCATCTTTAATCAAAATGAACTTATTCATCATTAATATTATAACTCACAATATTTAACAACTAAGTCGTTCCCAAGAAAGATGGGGCTTTCCAATAAAGATTTCTCCCTATTGGCACGCAATTAGGTGACCAAACCTCTCCTTGGCAGAACATCTAGACATTTTAAATATTGCAATTTAATAATATGAATAACTTTGTCGTCTCAATTATTGATTTAATAATATATCGATAATGCGGATGATCTTTGTGACAATAATCGAATCAATAATATGAGAGATATGATGCAACAATTCTTGTAGCAATAATTGAGTATAAGCGAGTGACTTCTCACGTAAGCATCAATAACCAATCAGGTGTGCTACTATGCAACCACGCAGCGTATTATTGTACTTTTACTAGGGTAGTTTAACGGTTTTAACAAATAATACTTACGGTGTTATTTTTATAACAAGATAATTACATTATTTTCTTACTACGATAATACTTCCGTTGTGGGCTCCACCAATGATTGTGTCGTCGTATGAATATTCCCTGTTAAAACGAATATTCCCTGACCAATCGAATATTATATAACCACTTGCTTACTTTGCAAAATTTGTAAATATTACCCATAACTATAACATTATATCATATCCACACCATAATATTCAAAAATATATTTCGAGAAAATTATTCTTTATTCATAAAGTTGGGGTCTTACAACCTCCCCTTCTTATGAAATTTTGTCCTTGAAATTAGAGTGCGTACCTGGTATATCGAAGAGGTGAGGATATCTTGACTTCATCTCAGATTCTAACTCCCAGGTCATTTCTTCCACATCGTGGTTTCTCCACAAAACTTTGACTTGAGGTATAACCTTGGAGCGTAGAATATGATCCTTCTTATCCGAGATTTTAACAGGTAACTCTTCATACGTTAAATCTTCCTCTATCTCTTTTGGTTCTAATTCAATAATGTGGTTCGGGTCTTTCATATATTTATGTAACATAGATATGTAGAAAATGTTATGAACACGAGACATACTTGGCGGTAAGGCGAGTCTATAGGCCACAATTCCTACTAGTTCAAGGATTAAAAATGAGCCAATGAATCGAGGATTGAGCTTTCCTCTCTTTCCAAATCTTGTAACTCCTTTCCATGGAGCAACACGTAACAACACATGATCTCCAATATTAAATTACACGTCCTTTCGATGAAGATCAGCATAACTCTTTTGTCGATCTTGTGAGGTTTTTATACATTATCGGATTGTTTGAATCTTTTCCGTATTCATATGTACCAAATCCGGTCCCAACAACGTTGCTTCACCTACCTCATCCCAGCATACTGGAGAACGACACTTTCTTCCATACAAAGCCTCAAATGGAGCCATGCCAATACTTGCTTGATAACTATTGTTGTAGGTAAACTCCACCAATGGTAAGAACTTGTCCCAACTTCCCTTGAAGTCAAGGACATAAAGTCTTAATAAATCCTCAAGAGTTTGAATAGTCCTCTATGATTGTCCGTCTGTTTGAGGATGATACGCCGAACTAAATCGTAAATTTGTGCCCATAGCTTTTTACAAACTAACCCAAAATCTTGAAGTGAATCTTGGGTCTCGATCAGAAATTATGGATACTGGCATACCATGCAGTCTTACAATCTCGTTTATGTACATACTAGCAAGACGTTAAAGTGTAAAAGTTTTCGTATCGGCAGAAGAAATGAAACAGACTTGGCGATCTATCAACAATGACCCAAATCGCATCTATGCCTTGAGAAACCTTGGGAAGAAACGATGCTTGAAATCCATGGTAATGTGCTCCCACTTCCATTTTGGAATTTCAAGTGGTTGCAATGGACCTTTTGGCACTTGATGCTCCACCTTGACTTGTTGACAAGTTAGACACCTTGAGATAAACCCCGCTATCTCTCTGTTCATATTGCTCCACCAAAATATATGTCGAAGATCACGATACATTTTGGTACTCCCAGGATGGATTGCAAACGGTGTGTTGTGCGCCTCCATTATGATTTTATACTTCAAATTAGAATCGTTAGGAACACAATGTCTGGAGTTGACTCGAAATATTCCTTCTTCATCGATTCTTGCTTCTGGAATAGTACCTTCTTGTACTTTCTTCCTCATACATATCAGCTCCAGGTTTGTAGTTTGAGCAACTTTAACTTTATCGATTAAAGTTGGTTCAACTCGTTTATTCGTCATCATCACATGGGTCCCTGGAGTCTTTAACTCTATTTCCATCCTTTCCAAGTCATACATAATGGGCCTTTGCGTTGACAATAATGCACTCGTGCCCGCATATGATCTTCTACTCAATGCGTCAGCTACTATGTTCACTTTTCTAGGATGGTATTGGATGGTATGATCATAATCTTTCAACAACTTAAGACATCATCATTGCCGCATGTTGAGTTCCTTTTGAGTGAAGAAATATTTGAGGCTTTTATGGTCCGTATAGATCTCCACCTTCTCTCTATACAGGTAATGCCTCCAAGTCTTAAGTGTGAAGACAACAGCTGCCAACTCTAGATCATGAGTAGGATAATTCCTCTCATATTCTTTGAGTTGTCGGGAGGCATAGGCTATGACTTTCCCATGTTGCATGAGAACACATCCTAACCCTTTGCCTGAAGCATCACTGCAAATGACAAATCCCTCCGTGCCAGATGGTATTGTCAGAACAGGTGCTGAAATGAGTCTCCTCTTGAGTTCTTGAAAACTCTTCTCACATTCCTCGCTCCAACTGAATTTTGTATCTTCTCGAGTCAGCTGCGTTAATGGAGTAGCAATCCGAGAAAACCCTTCTACGAATCTCCGATAATAACTAGCTGCCGAGAAAGCTACATGACTTCGTGCCATTCGACTTAGGTTGCTCCAAACTTTGAATTACTTCAATCTTTGTCGGGTCAACAGATATTCCATGATTTGATATTACGTGCCCAAGGAATGCTACTTCCTCAAGCAAGAACTCGCATTTCTTCAACTTGGCATATAGCTTATTTTCACAAAGCTTTTGAAGTATCAGCCTCAAATGTTTCTCATGGTCTTCGCGGGTTTTGGAATAAATGAGGATGTAATCAATAGAGACGACCACAAAGTGATCCAAATATTCCTTGAATACTCGGTTCATCATATCCATGAAGGCAGCAGGAGCATTAGTCAATCCAAAAGACATGACTAAGAATTCATAATAATAAATGATGGAACCAGGTCCGACATAAACGCACTGTGACTGGATAGATCGATAGAATAATAAAGAACGGAATAATAGAAGAATTTCACCGTGTGCGCAGATTGCCAGCATAAAGCAGTTATTCAAACATAATAGTGAAGAATGGAATAACAGAAGAATTTCACCATGTATGCAGTACTTCGTATAAACAGGTTATTCCAACAGAATAATAAGGGATGGAATAACAATAGCTCTCTTCATGAATATGAAAGAAATAATACCCTTACCTCGTAAGAAACCGGATACTAGAATAGTGACGTAGCGTGCTTCTCTTCTTCTTTCTCTCTATAGATTTTCTCTATATATCTCTCTATAATTTCTCTCTATAATAATTGCTATATAGCTTTAGTGAATTGGTGAGAAATGAAGGAAGAATAAGCTTCTATTTATAGAAAAATATAGTTTCGATAATTTCACGTTTGGGGCTCGGAAAATTATTATACAATACCTCCAACTTTTCTTTCATTTTAATTTAGTCCCGCAAGTATTATCAAACTTGCATCACCTCCCCTAATAATAAATAATGTGAATCAATAGTTCAATCATGTGAAAATACAAATTACTTATATAGTACCTCCATCTATACCTCCATCTTTAATTTAATTATGCAAGTATTATCAATCTTGCACCAACTCCCCTAATAGTACAAGAATGTGATTCAATAGTACACACATGTGAACAAATAGTTATATAAGCATGTGAATTAGTAGCAATTAATTGCTCATTTATCCGATAAATTCCCCGATTTATCAATATAACCCCCAGACAACAATTATCATTGGAATAGATGTCGATTACCACTAACACTAATAATCCCAACACAATGGAACTATCAAATTCATCTTTAATCAACATGAACTTATTCATCATTAATATTATAACTCACAATATTTATGACGTGTCATTCCCAAGAAAAAGAGGAGCTTTTCAATAAGAATTTCTCCCTATCGTGGCAAGTTAATTAGGTGACCAAACCTCTCCTTGGCGTAACTTCTAGACATTGTAAATATTGTAATTTAATAATATGAATAACTTTATCGTCTCAATTATTGATTTAATAATATATCATATAATGCATGATAATCTGTGACAATAATCGAATCAATAATACGAGAGATATGATGCAACAATTCATCGTAGCAATAATTAAGTATAACCTGGTGACTTCTCACTTAAGCATCAATAACCAATACCATGTCTTTACTACGCAACCACGCAGACATCGCATTTCTTTTTACTACCGGATAGTTTAACAATTTTAATCTGTAACACTTCCACCGTTATTTTTATAACAAGATAATTTTATCATTTTCTTACTACGATAATACTTCCGTTGGGGGTCCAATTAATGATTGTGTAGTCAAATGCGAATATTCCCCGTTAAAACGAATATTCCCCAATTAATCGAATATTATATAACCACTTGCTTACTTTGCAAAATTTGTAAATATTACCCACAACTATAACATTATATCATATCCATACCATAATATTCAAAAAAATATATTTTGAGAAAATTATTCTTTATTCATAAAAGTTGGGGTCTTACAGTTGGAATACCCTATTGGTTTAAAATATAGTAATACGCGTGGTTGCATAGTAGCACACGGTATTACACAATATTTTGAATTTTTGATTCTTACGTAAGAAGGCACTACTCAATAATTGTTATAGTAATTATTGTTCAATATTTTATTTTATTGATTCAATAATTGTTGCGTTGATATTTTATATTATTGTTGTTTCAATAATTATCACTGCACAGTATTTCCCATTATCAGATCAATAATTCATATTATTTGAAAAATATTATTAGATAGCATTATTGGCAATGTCTATAAAGTTCTCATCAAGGAGAGGTTTGGTCACCTAATCATACGCCAAGAAGGAGAAATCCTTATCTGAAAAACCCCCTCTTTCCGGGAACTACCGGTTGTCATTATTGTGATTCTGCAATATTATTTGTAAATAATTATTTATTGATTTTAATGATAAAGAAATAATTATTTTTGTGTGGATATAATTGAAGGAATTAATGTTGAGGTGTTTTATCAGTATTTTTGTCGGAATTGATGTATTAAAAATCAAATCAGTGTTCTTAAAGCTCTATTGCGTCAGTTATAATTTTAATTCGTCCGTTGGATCGTTGTGATTTTTGGATATGTTATACATATATAAGTTGAGTATATGTCCACAAATTTTGAACCGTTAAAAATTAACGTATGATTTGTTATGAATTTTATGAGGTATTGAAAATCGTCCGTTTGTGGATTTCGAATATTTTCTGTTTGAAATTTGGAAAAACTTAAAGCTACAAAGTTGTAGAGAATTCAATTTTTTATGGAATGGACATAAAATTTTTATTTTTCTGATCAAAAGGGCTATTTATTATGAATTATTGAAGTTTCAAAACATAAATTTCTTTTTTATTAAAATTGGGTGGGACCCACTTTTGTTGGAAAACATGTGGGCTGCAAAAAAAATTCATAATTGGCACGTAGGTGGTTGGTCTTGGTAGGTGGCATAGAAGGAGTAATATATATATATATATATATATATATATATATATATATATATATATATATATTATTTTATTAATTTAGTCTCCTTTCATGCGTTCTAAAGATTTCCTATAAATAGGCTCTTAAGTTAGAATTGAAAATTACACGTAAACATAAATTTTCTCTCTTTATATTGTCGAGCTTATTTTTGTGAGTATTTAGATACTTTGAGATTTGCTATTCAAAGGTAAGTTTTCTTCTTGACTTTACATAGATATTCGATCTCAAATCTTCTGTTATTTTGAGGTAAGGGATGTTATTTTCTTCTTAAATGATATTATTTTCTTCAATATCATTATGCCAAAATATTGATATGAGTTTGATTGTGGAATTTCTACCTTTTTGTGTGGGGTTACTATTCACGTAAACAACTCTTATTCACAAATAATCGAATTATTCATAGAAAAATAAAATTTTCTCTTCTTCGCCCTAGATGTCTATTATGGTTACTATCTTTGATTGTATCCATGTTTTGATCTTCATTCTTGAATTTTACCCATTATGGTTTATTACGGAGTATTTTAAACTTGAAGTTATCTAAAGTACGAATCTCTAATCTTTGTCCTTTTATCTCACTAGATTCGTTTCTCTAAATGTTTTTCATCATCATCATCCTTAATGATGATACTTGATGAATATCTTTGGTACGTAGTAAAGATGAATGATTATTCGATGAATATCTTTGGCGTGTAGCAAAGATGAGCAGTGTTGAGATGAACATGACCAATTGGTGATACAAATGAATATCTTTGACCCAGTAGTGCAAAGATGAATATTTGATTCAAGATGTATATTGATTGATGTTACAGGATAAAATATTGATGATGGACTTTTAAATTCATAGATGATAGTAGATTTCATTCTACTTAACTATTCTAATGAATTGTTGTTTACTGCCGATTGTTGATCTAAAACTTGTTGTCAATTATATTCTATCAAAATTTTTCCTGTTGAAGACTAAGGATGATTTGTTGTATATTATCTTAGTCATAATATTCTTTCTATCGACTAGTTGAGCTCACCCTTTTCCTTTTTGTTCCATTTTTTTCTCGTGAAACGAGAATATAAGCGGGGAAGTAGTCGGGGTGTGGAGTGATGTTCTAAGGTAGTTGTTATAGTAGTCCTCACTATTTTATAAAATAGTGCATCAATAAGTGTAATAAGGACTTTATTCGAGTGTGGATATTGTCTGAAGACAATATTTGTATTTAAACTCACGGTTTATGTGTTGTCGTATTTTGCACGACAATTGTATTAATAAAGTTGTAGTTGTTTTCTATACCATGTATTTGGCGACTCAGAATGGGTGATGTATACCTATTTTGGGGGCCTCACATTTGGTGCTCACTTTCCATTCTTTCATATCTAACTACCCAATTATAATAAAATTTTAAACCATCAATCTTCCCATTAAAAGGGTTACATCATTAATCAAAAATCTCTCAAAAGGTTATCTAACCTTTACATCAATCAGTCTTGAAATAAAATAATTATATCACATCATTAACTATAAAGTTTATCATTATGACAATAAATAAATTCCAAGTCTTCATCACTTGTTCATTTTCCCTTTTCCCTCGTTAATGGTAGGTTCATCCACCTTCTCAACTTTAGCTGTAATAATTGTATTTATGCAAGAGTGAGCGAAAAAATGCCCACTTAGAATAGCAATGAATAACAATAGCATAATAATTGCTAATGAATAATCTCATCAGAGTTGAATAATACTTTGTCAATGATAATCAAAAACTGATATCAACATACAAAATGTAACTGAGGGTCACAAGACCATGAACTATGCTCTAGGTTATCAAGTATTTCTACTTTAACCTTTAACAGTCTAAAAGACTATAATCATCATCTATGTCCTAAGTTAACATGTGTTTCTACTGTAACCTTTAATAATCTAAACGACTATATGGACCATCATCTCGCATCTCCGGTGATCACCCTTTGTCTTTATGTATTACAATGTAAACATTTTAACGCTGTTGTGTAACTTTAAAATAATCCCCTGATATAGGGTTGTTCTTCTTAGTTTTTAGAGTACAAGTTCGCACCAAAGAAAGTTTGGTTTGGATAAACTTTAAGGGTAATTTAGGGTTTCACGACCATCAACTAAGGGATTAGTTGAATCAACAGACTTAACAAAGACTACGAAAGTGATAAATAACAGCTTTAAGGTAAAATGTTTAAGAATCATAAGCATGCTTGGAAATACCTAAAAGCATAAGCATTGAATAAAACAATAAACATTGCTAGAACAATATTAAGCTAAGGTTATAATCTTATTAAATAAGAAATAGAATTCTTCGAACATGTATTAACCGATAAAGAAGTCTGAAAACAAAACTTGCTCAATATGATACTAACTTGTGCAAAGTAATTGAAATAAGACAGTTCAATATTAGGAATTGGAATTCAAGAAAACGTGCTCACTATACAAGAGTTGAACTAAAGAAACTTGCTTAACTATAAACAAGTTAGAATAAATCAATAATGATTAGAATTCAAAACTTGTTCGAATAAAGTTAGATTTTAGTTTGCTTTATATAAAATATAGGAACAAAGAACTTTCAATAAAGGTTTAGAGTAAGGAACTTGCCTCATGCGTAAGTTATAAATTTACAACTCATGTTCACCTACACATAGTATTAGAATCACAATATCGATTAGATATACTAACAACCACTTTCCAAAATAATACTCACTTCTAGTTAAACTTGTTATTTTAGTACAAGTCGTACTTAACCATATACATTTCAAAAATTATAAGTGTTAACTTCACAACACTTATTCACCCTTCATTATATGTCTTAAATAATAACAAATAACTTTCCTAACATGCTAAATTTTACGACGTTGAAATTGCTAATGACACGGTACGATTCTGTTTTGACCTTTTCATTTCATGTTTGTCACCTTAACACATCATTAGACTAGGTTACAATAGATGTTCAAAGTCTGCAGAAGTAACAGACTTCACTGCCTCTGATTAAGGTATGACACAGCTGCACTATATATAGGCTTGGGATCAAATAGCAATTGCCTTGTCAAGTTCAACCTTGACAATAAATGGTTCTTGTTTGGTTACCATGTACAAAAAAACTACGCAGACTTATAATCGTGCTCTGATTAGCCCAACTAACATGAATTTCACCCACAAAACAGTAAACTTAACATATGCAATTGGTATAGAACTAACACAAACATGATTCCTCGCATATTCACCAACTTAGAACAATTAAACAACAACTTCAACTAATTTAAATCCTTAAATTCCATATTTTTATACAAAAACTCAATTTTTGACATCCTTCACAAAAATTCACACTGTGATCATAATTCTATACCAATTTGACTCATTCAAACTACGTTCTCTTTGTTTCTTAATGAACTAGCATATTCAAGGCTCAATTTACAGATTAGCTTACAAATTAACCACAAAATTTGGTACTTTCACTAGCTATGTGTATAAATATGCACTGTAATTACTTCTCTACCTTTTTAAACGTAATTAGCATAATAATTCTTGTCTAAATACCAACTCTAACATCATAATCACATACAATCACAAGAAACAAGTTGTATAACAACAATTCCAAAAATTGAATCCATAAAGCTTAGAAATTTTATCAAGTAAGACACACACACACACACACACACACACACACACACATATATATATATATATATATAATATCAAGGTTATGAAAATATACCTTGTTTTGCTTTGAATAATCCTTGCTAAACATAGAAATCTCTCAAGTCTCTCTTAAACTCTCTCTCAATTCTCTCTCAACTTTCTCTCAGCAAACCTCCTTGTTCTCGGTTTTCAACATAAGCCAACTTATCTTCAAGTACAAAAATACCAACAACGCAAACATTCAAACGTCCCAAAATCGACGTTTTACTAATGACCATAATAAGTTATCAGTTACTAGAATTTAATATATATTATTTATATTTTATTTATATTATTTGTTATAATTAAATTTCAAAATTCAAAAGCCGTAAGGCTTGTTTGGCAAAAAACTCTTTAAAATAAAGACTTAATATCTTTATGTCTTTGTTTGGTTAAATCCATTAAATTTATTTTAATTAATCTTCACTATAGTTTATAGTCTCATATTATTTATTTGGATCTTCATATCCAACATTTATTAAACAAACTAATTACACATACTAAATTTTATATAAATTTTTTCACTTAAACAAATATCACAAAATTATAATCTCATTATAATTTTATTTAATAATTTCACATACCATTTTAATTATTAAATTAAAACATAGCATTTCATCTCTAACTATTAAATTAAATTAGAGTATTATCTAATAAATTTATTTCACAAATATTTACTAACAACTACTACATCAATAAAAATATTTATTTAATTTAATAAATATTTTAAATTACAAATAATAAAATCTTGGATTGTTACATCCTTCCCCTCCTTATAAGGATTTCATCCCGTAATCACAACTCAAAAAATTCATTTGTCACATTCTTCCTTCCTTACAAAGATTTTATCCCCAGAATCGAAGACACCGGATTAAACAAATAACTCAAGGTAATTCATCATTTCAAATTTTTCCGACCCGAGTTCCCCGTAGCCTCTTCGACATTGTGGTTTCTCCATATCACCTTCACGAAGGTATCACCTTATTCCCGAGCAATTGTTCTTTCCTCGTAACTATCCGGATAGAACCTCTTCATAAGATAAATCCGTGTTGAATCAGAATGGTTCATACTCGATCACATGTTTGTAATCGGGGTTTGTACGCACCACGCAACATCGACACATGAAAAACATTGTGAACATGTTCTAATTACGAGGTAAAGCTACCTCATAAGCCACTTCTCCTACTTCTTTGTAGTACTTGAAGGGTCCAGTGAACCCCTGCTTAACTTTCCTTTCTTGCTAAAATGATTTTTCCCTTCCAAGGATAAACTTTCGTGAAAAACAAAATTTCCTACGTTAAATTGATTGATTCTGCTGTGTTGATCGAAGATACTTCTTCTCTCATCTTGAGCGTATACAGCCTTGCTCACGATGAGTTTGATAATTTTAGCGATCACTGTTGTGCAGTTCGGTCCTAATAGTTGACATTAACCCACTTCATCCCAACATAGTGGAGTTCTACATTTCCTGCCATATAATGCCTCATATGGTGGCATGCCAATGCTTATGTGGTAACTGTTATTTTAGGTGAATTATACTAACGGTAGATGATCATCCCAGTTTCCTTTGAAATCCATGATGCATGCTCTAAGCATATCTTCTAACTTCTAGATTACTCATTCGCTTTGCCCATTGGTTTGCGGATGATAGGTTGTACTCATCTTCAGTTGTGTTCCCATGCATTCTTGTAGTCTCTTACAAAAATTTGATGTGAATCTCGGATCTCTATCTGATACTATTGATACTGGAACTCCATATCTCAACACGATCTCCTTGACATATAGTTTTGCCAGCTGATCAAGATTAAATCTAATCCTTATTGGCAAAAAGTGTGATGACTTTGTTAGTCTATCCACTATGACCCATATCGCATTGTAACAATCTAGAATTTCAAATTGTAATTTTAAATATTTGTTGAATTATATAAATATTTATTTGAGGTGTTTATTGTTGATTAAATATTTATTGATGTGATGGTTGTTAATAAATATTTATGAATCTAAATTTATTAAATAGTGTTCTAAATTAAATTAATTTTTTAATTTAGAGAGTCGTAATATAACGTGAAATGTTATATTGTTGTGTTGATTTAATAATTTATATGGTATATTAAATTATTAAATAAAATTATAATAAAATTATAATTTTGTGTTATTTGTTTAAATGGTATATTTATTTAAATATAGTGTGTATAATTAAACTGCTTTGATTAATGTTGGATATAGAAATCCAAATAAATAAGATGTAATTATAAATTATAAACTAAAATATTTATTAAAATTATTAAACTAGTTTTAAATTGATTTAACCCAAACAAGGCTTAAATATATTAAGTCTTTAAATTTTAAAGGTTTCACAAAAACAAAGCCTTTATGGCTTTTGGATTTTTTTTAATTTTTGAATTTAAATAATAAAAATAAAATAAAATAAAAAAAATAAATATAATATAATTATAACATATCGCTAGATGTAGTAACTGATATTATGTTTAGTATACATATTAAGGTTATTAGTTTTATTTCTTACGCTTGATTATCAGTTTGGGTTTTTACGCATAACCTTAGTTGCCTAGGAAGAACACTGAGAGTTCAGAGAGAGCTTGATAGAGCTTGAGAGAATTTGAGAGAGATTGGTCTGCAATTAGCAAGGATTGTATTAACAAATTGAAGGTATGTTCATAATCTTAATATTACATATACATATATGTTCTGATATGTTTTATGTCGTGTGTGTTCTGTCCTCTGTAAATTTAAATTTTCTTGAATTGCTGTAGAAAACTGAGTTATTGCAATTGTATGTGTTTATGATGACTAGAGTTTGTGTTTAAACAAGAATTGCTATGCAAATGAACAGTGTATGTTTTATGGATATTTTCTTATATGGTTTATGTAAGTACAAAATTTAGTGGTTAATTTTATGCTAAATTGTGAATTGAGTCTTGTATATGTTAGTTCGTTAAGAAACGAAGATAACGTAATTTTAACGAAGCAATTTGGACAAGAATTGTGTTTACAATGTTGATTTTTGTCTAAGGAACTCAAAAATGAAGATTTATATGAAAATATGGAATTTGAGGAAATTAAACTAGTATAATTGTTGTTAAATTGTTCTATATTGAGGAATATGTTGGCAAACATGTTTATGATGGCTTTGTATCAATTGTTTGTGTTAATATTACTATCTAGTGGGTGAAATTCGTGTTTGTTGGGCTAAAAGTCGGCACATGCTCATAGCCGTCATCTACCTCTCGTCGCGTCAATAGCCATGGGCGATGGTGCTAAGGCTAAAAAGCTACCATTGCCACGGTCCCGAAGTTCACATTGTAGCAAGCAGCATGCTACCATACCCTAGTTTGGGATAGTGACTTCTGCTGCTGCTGCAGTTATGGGATAGCAACATACCTTGGTCCAATGATGTGTTAGTATGATAAATACATAACAATAAGGTTAAAACAGAGTTGTGTTATATGGTTAGTAAATTTAAAGTTTCAAATGATTAGTAAGTAATGAACGTGGCATATTAGACTTAGTGAACATGATGAATAGTAAATAGGTGTTGTGAAGATTAACACTTGAAATTTACGATATATATAGTAGCATAAGACTTGTGCTAAAATGATAAGTTTAGCTAGAAATGTACATGTTATAGTATGTTAGCATACTTAATAGGTATTGTGGTTCTAAACCTATGTGTAGGTGAACATAAGTTTAATATTATAGCTTACGCTCGAGTAAAGTTTTCTAACTCTACATTTACGTTGAGCAAGTTTCTAAACATATCTTTTTATATTGAGTAAGTTCTTTTTCTAAGCATTGATTAAGTAGATTCTCTTATTCTTAATCTTTATTTGAGCAAGCTCTAATTCTAATGTTATTCAAGCAAGTTTTTTCATGAATGAGTTATTCTAACTTGTTTATAACTAAGCAAGTTTCTTAAGTTCTATTTCCTTATAATGGATATAACTCCTTGAACTCTCGTCCCTAATATTGAATTTATTTATTTTAAAATTTCTATACACAAGTTATTATCATGTTAAGAAAGTTTTCATTTTAAGCTTTCTATCATAGGTTATCAGTATATTCGTAATTTCATTTCTAAAAATTTATAAGTCCATAGTCTTAGCTTAATATTATCAAAGCAAGGTCACGTTATGTGTGGCGCCAAAATAGGTCCATTCCATCCAACCCATTCTCGAGTCACCAAATACATGGTACGTAAATAACTACAACTTTATTATTAGAACATATAAACTTTGAGTTTAAATACAGATATTGTCATCTGAACAATATCCACACGCATAAATAAATCCTCATCATAATTATTGATACATTATTTTATAAAATGGTGAGGACTACTAAACAACTCTCTCTAGAACCTTCATTCCATACCCTCTTAAGTACTGCTTTACATTCTACGCCTCACGAAAGAAAAATGAAACAACAAGGAAAGGTGAGCTCAACTAGCCAAGAAGAATATTATGACTAAGATAATATACTGACAAATTATCGTTAGTCTCCAGCTGAGAAAAATCTAATAGAATACAATAGACAACAAATTTTAAATCAATATTCGCAGCGGAAAATAATAATTCATTAGAAGAGTTAAGTAGAGAATGCAAACTACTATCTTCTATATATGAATTTAAAAGTTCATCGTCGATATTTTATCCCCGTAACATCAATCGATATATATACGAATCAAATATTCATCTTTACTACTGAAGCCAAAGATATTCATCGGATTGGTCATGTTCATCTAAACACTTTTCATCTTCATTCACTCACGCTCTGGCCAAAGATATTCATCAGAAATCATTCATCTTTGCACCTCACAGCCAAAAGATATTCATCAACAAGTCATCTTTTACTACTAATAAAGATATTCATATATCAAAGAAATACATAATCATTTTAGAAATTATATAACAATAATTATAACCATGTTGATCAATTCACCTTTGCACTTAAGCTAAAAATATTCAATTGTAAATTCAATGGTCATGATAAATACTAGGTCAACAATTCAACTTTTGCGACTAATCGGGCCAGAAGAGAACCTATAATTAGCGATCATACCGATAATCTACCCATCTTTACACTCAAGT